>LYUA01002264.1:24533-53406 GCA_002093875.1 Calopteryx splendens | reverse complement strand
CTTGCTTCGTGGTGTCTTCTCCCGCAACTGCCTGTTCGCTGCCATCTCCCAGAGTGCATTTTTTTAATTTTCATTTGTTTCATTTTGTTGTGTTAAGTTTGTACCCAATACATGTGAGTGTGAAGTAAAATATATTTTTTTTACACACAGTCCACTTGCAATAACTTTACCCCACAGGATTGGATAAGGTTTTGATAGAATGAAGACTCCATATTAAGCGCGGATGGGAGAGGATAATAATTGGCAGGGCTGTATGAATAGGAAAAGAATTTAGACCGAAAGAAAGGATTAATATGCGACATAATGCATTTATGCTATTTGGTGTTTTAGGTGTGATAAGTTCGCAAGGAATACCACGATATCATAAATTAATTTTCGTCCAAAATTTAACTCCAATTGATAAAACGCCTGTAATTAATAGCAATGATTCGGCCCGATAGAAGGGCATTATATTATTTTATTAAAAATGACAGCAGATAACCTACAGGAAGGCGTAATCAACTAATTTGAAAGCATCCTCATCACGAATTCCAATGCACCCGAATGTTATGCCTCTTTAAGCCACGCACTAGAGAATAATAACTTACTCATTGTCAGTATGGAGATTATCAATTCTTGTATTCTAGTTTAATCAGGATACAGAAACACTTTTGGTCTTGTATCATTTCACGAATAATTCATAAGGTCGATTTCGAACGGACGGTGCCCTCTTGAAGGAGCAGTTTTCCGCATCTGTTCCCTGATACCAGTCGAAACCCCCTCCTTTATAACTGAAAATGCGAGCAAAAGGTTAGCCGCACTCCGTTCCTCGCTATTTCTTTCTCTCTCTCTCTCTCTGAGGAAAAGTGAAAGTTATTTTGAGACCCTTGAAGGAGAAATTTCATTTCTTAACGCTTAAGTGCGCCATTTCTCTTTCGGTGTGCTCTGAAGGAGGACAAAATAAACCCGTCGGAGACCCTTGTGATGTGACTTAAAACCACCGGCTTCAACAAGCGTCTCTCTCCTTCCACCGCCTCAAGAGGCATCCCTTAATTCCTTCCTCATTTCCCCATGCTTACTCGCCATACTTCAGATTCTCAAAAGCAATTTTAAAAGCGCTCTTGAATAGATGTCGTAAGATTTAACTCATTAATGCCGTTTTCACTCCGGTTACGCCTAACGATATGTGACCAGTGGTATCAAGCATCCAATAAGATCAGAGACAGAGCCGAATGTGAAGTTTCATGAAACATAAGACACTCTTGTATGAGGAAGGTTCCTTTACCTTCTTGAATGAGCAGATGCTCACAACTGTAAATCATACAGAATTAACCAATGAGTCTTTTGGTTGAGGTAAAATTGATAAACACCCACGACCACTGAGATTGATTATAATATTTCAAGAACATATTTTGAAGCACGAACTTTATAAATGTACGGCGGTTTAGGATTGAGTGTTTAACGAGTGTGTGATGCTGGATTTAAAGTTTAGTTCGCTCTTTGAAAAAGCAACAATACCTTTTGTTTTTGAAGATGATTCTACATTTTTTTGAAGACCAACAGCACAAATGCATTCTAGATGAAATAACGTAATCGAGGTTTTGTATTTCGATAAGCCACAAATGTAAATTATAGCAAAATTAAGAAGATTTTAAAAATGTGTATGCTTGTCTTCCACGGAGCGGTGAGTATTTGCAATGAGAAGGTGCTCAACATTTTGGAACACAAATGAAGAAAAACAAGATGAACAAACTTACATTTTAAGAAAAAAATAATGGAGTGGTAGCATCACCTTGGTGTCCACGTTTGAGTGCACCTACTACAGGTTGGTTGAGTACACTGCTTATTTTTGGCCTTTTGACTGATCTGGGGAACAATGTTAATCGCTTCTAGAGTCTCATTCAGTACAGCATTATTGCTAAATATATCTTCCCTTTAATCCTTAAAAATATCCTACACGAAATATAAACTACAAAAATTATTAAAAAGAAATTGCTATCGTTTCCAGTCCATATACAATTTCAGCAAAAACTGGAATTCAGGCTCTAACTTCATTAGTAATCTGAAATTTTAATTGGTGAACCCTTTTTCTTCCACCCAATTTTTCAATCATTAAATACTACTAAAGTTTTTAAATTTTCAGTTTCCACGAAAATGGTTAAATAAATAAAAATACTAATGGTTTACTCCAACAACGAATTTCTTGTACTCAATTATTTTTCATAGGGAACCAATGTAGTTGCTGAATGAATAATCAACTCGTTTCTAGTATTCCGAGCGTTATGTTTACCGTGTCTGAAGATTTTAAAAATACCCTCTACTATACTTTTTAATAGGCCTTTTATTAATTATACTACGTAATTTATGAATTTCTTCCCCCACATATTTCACGTTGAAGTAACAATATTAACCAAATTAAATAAACAGATCATAGCAGCTCATCAATGGCGTCGGCGAAGGCGTCATCATGAATTCTCAGGGCAAAAGGACGCCTCGGCAGCTTAACTGGCTAAAGCACTAGGCTGAAGAACGAAGGATCCGGGTTCGAATACTGGTTCAGATAAATGATTTTTGCATTGTGAATTTTTCGCATATGCAAATAGATCATTGATCATTGGTATACATTTCCTTTCTTAGATAAAAAAAAATGAACAATTACTGTTCCTGAATCAATTTTTTACTTACAAAAGCGCGTTTCTCGTATCTTATATTTCACCACTTTGAACCCGTTGTTATTAGGACAGTAATGTCTACTCTTCACGAATAGTTTTTTACACTTTATCTCGCCCACATTTTCATTTAGCGTACACTTGAATCCATCAACACATGGTGTAAAAAGTGAAGAATATTGGCTTTGGATTGCCTTTAAAGTATATCACCAGTCTGCATTTTTAACTCTGAACTATTACTTTAGCATTAAATAGAATAAAAATTGCTAATTTAGTTTGTTTTTAACTACCTGGCGTTCAAATACTTATAAGCAGCCAAAACGTATATTCATGTGTGTTCATTATCTTCAAGCTGTAAATAAATGTGTTTAATTATATAGATGTGTTAGCAGAATGACAGTAGCGTTTAAAGAATGAAATCAATTTAGAATGCCTATCCTTGTAGCAGATTTACATTATTGTTTTAAATTGTGTTGATAAATTTCACCCTAACTTAAATGGCCGCTATGAGAGTTATGTAAAAATTGTTACCATTAGATACTATCAAATTTAAAAAATAATTTAAACAGAGTAACATTTGATACAAGTACCACAGTCAAATTGTTGTATGTTGATAAATAAAATTCAAAAAATGGAAAAAAATAAGCTGAAGAAACTAGAGAATACAATCTCTTGACCAGGTTGGCATTATATATTACGTTCAGCATTAACCACAACAACTGAAGATTAAGTAGATCTCATAAAGCGATTTATCACGTTACCTAGTTACTTCCATTTTATTTTTTACCATTGAAACAGGTGTAAGTTTATAATTAAGCAAAATTTAACTATAGTACCCGGTGCAACTCATGAAAATGAATCAAAATAATAACTTACTGTTCATATGGCCAAATCTCAAAACTTATTTACATCCTTCCATTCCATTAGCATTGGAATTAGAAAGGAAGTCATATGCGTAAATGCTCAAGCATTATCAAGGGAAACTGAACATGGGTTTTTGGGGACTCATACTTTATATATGATCTAAGAAAACATCGAAGAGTTTATTCTGATCCATCTGTGAGAGACATGCGTTCATAAATAACCTTGCGAGAGAATTTGAAAATATCCTGTATTTAATCTAATCACTGAGACTGTAATTGTCTTTTTCACTTTCATAATCACATAGCAGTTCGTCCTTACGTGTTAAAATATTCAAAATTTGTGTTTTCCCAACCTTGTAATTTGAGTAAAGTTTTGTGATTAACTGTATTAGATGATAATAGTATAGTATGAAATTAACTGTCTATTATTATGCTTATTTTTTCTCAAGAAGCAAAGTAATGCTTTTCTCTATGATTTGATGGTAAGGACTGACAATAAATAAAATTTTTAGTTGCGTAAAATTGCTGCAGAGAAACTAAAAAATAAACTACAAAAAAAGGGAGAAAACTTACACGGCGAAATTTACTTCAATTAACAATTATCTTCTAAAACAATTTCGAGATTTTCTGTGGCTTATCGAAACCGGTCCAGCTGTCGTCTGCGCTTCACTTTCACAGCGGGATTCATAGATAATACCCTCGGGAAAAGTCACCCCCAATAGCAATAGCGAAAAAGAATTTCCTCGCGTAAATATGAAGCCACGCAGTATAGGTATGCGAGTTTAGATAGAAAAGAGTTAAAAGAATTGGTACGATAGCTGCGAAATTTCTCATATGTTGGAATTGAAACAGTAATTACCGAAATCATTACAATTCTCTATAATTTTGTATTTATTCTGCACCTGTAGATGATGTAGTACATCGAAATCTGGTCGATAATAAATCATCAACTTGTGGAAAATTGCAATTCTCTCGGTCATTAATCTGGGACGATAGTGCTTATCTCTTGTTTTGAGCGAGTTCTCGGAATGGCGGGAGTTTTAAGTATTCCGATCCAAAGTGTTCATTTCTTGAACAGAAGTCCCTTAGTCAGACGGGAAGCTCGTACATGAAGGGCATATAATCAAAATCTAAGCGATGGATCACCCCTCCACGGGTACATTGACATGGAAACTACTTTTCGGCAAGACCGTGCAAAAAATTAGTTCACTAATGAGAAATTAAGTGAATAATTTAAGAGATGATTAGTGAAAGAATATCATAAGAATTAGAATAAGAATTGTTCATTATCTCACCCAAGGAGTCGGTTGAATGCCATGAACGCGTCATAAAATGTATTGCAGTCGGATTTTTTTGCTCAACAACTGATGTGAAGCGCGTGCGCGTACGCGTCTCTTGCTGTGATCGAGAAATGTAATTAGCAGGATGGAGGAATATGGGAGAGAGTTGCCATAGTGCCTGGAGAGCGTCCCCCTTCGCGGTTGGAGTGCAAAAGGACAAAAACAAAGGGTACGCGAGGGAGACCATGGGAGGTCGGAGTGTGTGCGTTTGGGTGGAAGGGCAGGTCTGGTAGGGCATTGAGTCCTCTGAGGCGTTCGTCTACAGCAAGCGGGGAAGAAATGTTCGCCCCGGGGTATTCTGGTCACGATTGCGAAATTCGAGGCGAAAGAGAGACGGTTTAAGAGGAGGTGGGGCAGGAAGCTCAAGAGGAGAGGATGAAGAAAGGGGGAGGATATAAAGGATAAAGAGAGGAGAGAAGAAGGAGGGGATCGCCGGAAATGGTGAGAAAGGGAAGTGGGAAAGGGATCGAAGGAAACGGATCCGAGGCATGAATAATGCAATTGTCTCACCACGCCAATGGTGAACTCCTCCAAGGGAAGACGCGAGAAGGTTCTTTCCGTGGATAAGTATTAGTGGCAAGGCGCTGTTTCGTTTTAACTGATGCATAATCTGCTTATAACTGAACATTCTGGATAAAAGAAGCTTTCTCTGATGAGAACATTAGTGGTGACGATCGATATCATTGCATTGATTGAACGAGAGGGAGGGGGGCAATACATGAGCAGCTGAATTTTTTTAGTCTTTATTTTTATTTCGTGAATACAAAAAGTGGACTTTTTAATTTTTCGCGGTTGAGTTTCTGCTGCTTTCCACCAAACGTCTTCGCTTGGTGGTTGAGATAAAATATTATTTCAGAAACATAAACATTAGTTTGGCAATCCGTAATATTAACCACAAAATTCGAACGCATTGCGACGTTTCAAGCGTGATAATGTGTATTCAGAACAGAATGACCAATGAAACTTAGCAATTTTCCCCTGTATAATAAATTTACTAACTAATTGAATCAAGTTAATAAATTTATTACGTAGTGGAAAATTTCCAAGTTTTATTGGTCATCACAGGTTTCGAATTTTGTCTTCAGAAGCCACTTGGGCCAGGTGCTTCTTAGTTTATTTATCATGGTCTAATTACTCATCAAAAAATTAGAAAATAAGCGAAATATCTTACTAGTAACTGCCACACAACAGCCACTGAAGGAGCTCTATTCCCAGTACATTTTGACGTACCAAGCTACTTATCAGTCAAAATCTAAATGTGTTCTACCATTTTTTCAGCTTTTAAAACTTTGAAAACTTGAAGCTCTGGTATGTGAACTAAATTTCTAAAGGATCACGTGAATTTCAAACGGCATCTTAGCGCATAAATTCCAAAAAAATATTTTAAAATGTTTGTAATTCGATACCAAATATAACATTACCTCCATGATTGCATTAAAAAATTCTATTTCTATACAAATTACTAATCTTCATATGAATTAACAAAACTATCCTCGTAGATGACATCATTACGTTAATTTTTATCTACTATCTCTTTAAATGGATAAACACAGCTCCTCCTTTGTGGGGAAGTGAGAGGGAGTTCTAAATGTGCTCTCTCGCGAAACATTGTCTTTTTAAGATATTTCTGAGCACAGAAGCTTCTAAAATATTTTCCAAGAACATCAGCTATATTTTAAATTATCAGGAAAGACGATTCCGCAACTTCACGAAGAAAAGATTTTTAGCTTTTCAAGTTTCAAGCAGGCACGGGAGCGTAGTGACGAAGTCAATAAACACAGTTTTCGAAAATAAATATGGTAAGTGAGTAAGGATGAATCCGTATATTTTCTGGTGACTGGTTGTATCAGTTATACATGAAAACGCAGCGGATGCAGAGGAAAGAGAGATGTAACTAAGAAAAAGGGATTAAGTAGAAAAAGATATGGTAGAGTTGTATTAAGTTAAGGGGTACAGGGTGTGGGAACATGGTAGGCGAGAAATGAGGAAACATAATGAATTCAATTGTGGAGTCCCAGGGATGATTAAGTGGGAAGAATTGAGAGCAAGAGAGAAGATGGGAGTACTCACTAAGGGAATGAATGAGCTGAGGAAGTAGGAGGGAAGGAAGAAAGGAAAGGATACGTATGAGGAAAAAAGAGACTGGGGAATGAGGGAATAACAGGGATGGAGCGGACGGAGGAAAGCGGATTATAGCTGGGATGTGATTGGAGGAGTGCAGGAAATGGAAAGTGTTCACGCCATGCTGGAATGAACGAAATTTCGAGAGGGGAAGCTTTTATTACATTTTTTTTCATTTCAGGTTCACAAAATGCGGCGTAAGACTTACGATGGAAATAGGATGAGACAAACGGGGAAAAGCAATATCCATTTGTAAAGGTTTAAATTTGAATTTTCATTCCAGCACGGCGAATGAATATTAATAATTAATAATGCAAACAGAAAAAATAACGGTTATGAGTATTTTGCCTCAGTAGTAGCGGTTAAATATTAAACCCTTAAAAAAATGAAGGTCTCTGATTCAGGGATATTATGAAACGAGACGAATAAATCAAATGAAATGAAATATTTAGCTCTAAGATCCAGAGAAAAACTATACACACATTCAATTACGGTAGATTCAATTCCTTCCGGATTCAAAACCAATTAATCTATGTGAATCGTAGTGACAGATATAATACCAATATTGAAAGAAAGGCTTGTATGATTTGTAATTACATGGTGCGACTGAATATAAATTAAATCACTGTCGTGCACTAGGTTCACACCTGAAAATCATATCGTTTATAATGACTGTGAATTTGTTCAAGCTGTCTGGGCTGACAAATGAATTTAGTGTGACTATTTTGGAATATCCGTATTTTTTTTATGTAAAAATTAAACTTTAATCTAAATAGAATTTCTTGGCGGACGATAATTTTCCATTTTCACAGTGTTTTTATAAGAATTAATACGGAAAGCTAACTGATACATTTTTGGAAATTGTGGATAAGAAAAAAGTCGATTGCAGTACGACACATGATATGAAAGGAGGAGTTGGAAGAGATAAAGGTTGCAAATGAGGGAAGTTATCAGAAAGAATATACCATAGAGTTTTTTTCACTCCCATAGAAAGGATAAGCAGAGAAACTTATTAATTCATATCCATGACATACTAAATGGACAACTTATAAAAAGATCTGATTGACGATTTGGAAAAACAGTAGTCATAGGGTGAAAATAATCCGTACGTACTTCGGTAAAAAGGTCCGAAATAATAAATGCTGTAAAAAAATATGGGCGTAGTAGTCCAGTGAGTGGAGTGTTGTGCCTCCAACCTTTCTTGAATGATAACTATAATTTGTTTTATTAGGTCAGTAATCCGGGTTCGGGTGATTCATTAGGGCACCCTCAGCTTCACCCAAGCTGTGTGAATTTTCGGGGACCAGATTTTCCTGGGTAACCGCAGGCGGCACAGGGAAAGGAACTAGTTCCCCTAACCTGATGCGTGACTTTCACACGCCGTCGTTGGGCTTAGTATTGGAAGAGCTCTACCCTAACATATAAAATCAACCTTTGGATCGATTACTGTGATTTTTTCAATCAGAGTGTATCACGGTGAGGTAAAATATTGAGCATGTTTAACATTGGGATCAAAGGGCAAATGTTTTCAACCAACTGTCGTTGAAATATTCAAATCTCTCTTCTCTCCTTGATGATTCTTGTTGTGGTCTGGAAAATGTGGAATTTCATAGGAAAAGTGAAGTTACGTTACTGGACAATCGATTTGATTTTTTTTACATAAGTCTCCTTACTTTGCGGGATAATGTTTGATTTATTGGAATTTTTATTCCTGATTCATTTAATACGCGAAAATTGTGTTTCATTGTACGCTTTTTAAAACAGTATGTCTCTAATTCTATTGTTCTTACCCCGTAAGTCGATTTTTCCCAGTTGTTTAACTCGCAAATGCTTTTTTATTCCTCCATGTACTCTTATTTTTATATATTTTACACTAGCCATAGGTCAGTTTTTTTTCTCAATAGGCATAAACTTCCCTTTATGTACCTACCTCAGATGAAAACACAATTCACAACACAACTAAATACAATTTTACCATGTTGAAATCTAAGTATCAAAGCCAAAAGCTTAGATAGCAATAAAAATAATGTAAAATAGACGACATTAAATATGTAGTTGAATAATTGAACTTTATATATTCACTAGCCTGTCACTTAGAGGAACTTGATTGAATCCCCCAAGACTATGAAACACTTGCCACAGGAATGTGATAAGAAACATACAAGGAAAAATTGTGTGAAGTTCAAGATTTTATCAGAAACAAGATCATTTCTGGTTCCTTTTGATTAAATCTTATCATAATTTACTGCACAAAAAACAGATAATGTTTTAATTGATTTTAAATTACAATAACTGACAGAACTTTATAGACTAAAACATACCTCTTACAATTTGCTAGGTACCATGCACCCCTTGATATCGTTTTATCATAAACAAACAAATATAAAGTCAAGTAACCGTGATTTGCCAGGTCCAGATCCACAAATATTTGCAATGGATGCCCACAGCATATGTGATAATACTACACAAGTCACTAAACCGGCAAAAAGGAATGAATTCATGAATGAGTGTATGTACTGGCGCGTTCCCTAACAGATCTAATGACAAAGATCAATTGAACAGAGTGGGTTGATAATGCAATAACACAGCTTAAGTCATTTGTTTGGAGAAGTAAATAGAAGTAAGGATCGCGAAAATTTAATGCTTTAATAATTTATCAGTGGATGTTTCATGGATTTGCTAAAGGAATTTTCCGAGAGAGAGAACGCAAAGAAGGCGGGTGAGGGATTAGGACGAATGGAGAAAGCTATGAGAATAATAAGGAACGAGGAATGCGTTTATCCATCGGGAATTTATACGGCTTTATCCATGAGCAAGGGATAGAAAACAACGAAACATCAACAAGATCAAACACAACACTCAAACTTATTTAGAGATGAAGGCACCTGCAGCTGATTGAGATATCATAATTGTTCTTTGTGAGATACTAAGGGAATGTTTTCTGAAGAAAAAGTATTTAAAAACGCATTAATAGATGAATGGTATCATTATGAGATAAGTTATGCCTTTAAGAAAAATAGCAATCGGAAAATAGTTAATGTTAGACTTTGAAAACACGATTTTATGAATATTTTATGCTAGAAACTGCTATTACCGCGGAAAAATGTGAGTTGAATATCAAAGAATTTGCCTTTTCAATGGTGGCATGAATACTGTGAAATGTGAATACTTATACCGAATGTATACATAAATTGTTATTAAAATGCCTTGACTTATCTTTCCAAGCAGTTGGCTCCTGAAAACATTCTATTCTTTGATTTCTTTGCGGTTGGACTATGTTAGACATCCATCCAAGTAAGTGTAAAATGTTGGATCCTATAGAAATAACGCCAATTAAGGAAATACCCTAATTACAATCCATAAAAAATAAACGAATATGGATACAGAAACGAAGAAGAACTATAAGATTGTACTATGTAGTACAGTGTCAACTTATTTGAAAGATATCTCGAAAGAGAAAAACAATCTTGAAGGAGAAAAATCATTCCTTGATTACTCACCCAGAATATGAAATGACCTTCCAGGCGACTGACGAAGAAACGCTCAAATGACGCCTGAAGTTGAACCAACAGGCCACCGAAAAGGCTGACTTCAGTTTCCTTAAATGAAGGAGTGATTTTTTAAATGCAGGTGTGCTGACATAAGGTTAATGTGTCTTTTAAAATTTAACAGCTAATATTTCAAGTTTTTTTCTTGGCATGGTATTATAGAAAGATAAATGTATGATTTATGCATTTTTCATCAGACCAAATTGGTTAATTATGGAGAGTTTAGTCATTGGCCTGAGACTAGAGAGAAACTGAATTGTGAACATAATGAATCAAACTATTGGCTCGTCACTCAGAAAAACATTTTAAAGACATACAAACGGTGATAAAAACACATCATGCACAAAGGTCGAAATATTGAAGTACAATGCTTAGTGAGATGCAAGCTTTGGAGTTAAATTGGCTTCCGTAGCCATCACGAGACGTTTTTCCATACTAGGGAAATCCACATAAAGCGTCTCTAAATCTCCCTTTCACATCTCCCCTTGGTTCCTACTCAACGGTAAGCAGGTCTTCCATCTAACAAAGGTATTATTATTTGTACCATCTGCATTCCATTCACAATCGCTTTGTCAACGATTGTGTCAAGTACTAATATCATCAGTATTCATTTTTCCACTAACCCAATCGACCTTCTGTTATCATATAGCAAGAAAGGCTAGTGCGAACTATGAGGGTTGCTATGAGGCAGTAAAATACGAGAAAACATTACTCACCAATAAATAGGAAGAGGCATGAATAAATTATCAGTGATGGAAGGAAAATGAAAGGTTTAATTTATTAGTACATCAGGACCCGTAATGAAGGATTTAATAAAGCAAATAAGAAAGACTGGAAATCTGCAAAGAAACAAGAAATGAACATGGAAGTCTGCCAATTTCATTTCTATAAAAAAGATCTATTAAAGGCGGTTTTTATTTTTTTCCTGTCGACAATCCCACTAAACCTGGGGAAGGGACAATCACTGACTAGCCTGAAGATGGCATGCTTGATTTCCTCCTGGAAGATGGCTGTCGCACTCTACTAACGGCTTTCGCCTGGAATTAAGCATGTGTTTCAAAATGATCCCAGATATACAATCACAGAAAATTTTGTCATTGCTCCACTTGCCACTAGATTGTTACCTGGTTGAAATTTACGTTGAATAAGATCACCTAATTAAGCAACATTTGGTGACAACATCTACAGGGTACCCTGCAAACCGCCTGAAAGGCATGTAGCAGGGAGATTTTAGGAAACAAACCTTTCCTGGCAACCTATCATTATGGAATTATAAATGATGAACTAATATTTATTTATTGCGTCCTATTTTTGGTGTTAACGTAGTCACGAATGTTTTAGGGAAAGAACGAATCCTTAAACTTTTCTGTAACAACGTCTTTTCTTTTCATTTTGTCTGGGTGGTCTGACCCTCCAATATAGTTTGGCGACCTAATAATTTTCTTTTTGCCTGAATCAAATTCAAGCGACCTGTATCTATCTAAAAAGCCTACGCTTCGCTTGCTCTCTTCACGTCTCTGTACAACAACACCCTACGATTACTTTAAGCAACACCTTATCTAGACGATCATATTTGATTTATTCAATATATTTTATCTATTAATTTAATCAGTTGACTATTTGAGAGTATATTTTCATATTTTACTACACAAATGTGCTCCTTTGTAGCTGCTCAGGACGCAGTGAAAAAGATTATTGCGCATCTATGGTGCAGTTTATGTTGATCCTGGTACTCTTAGTGATAGAAGCCAAGGGTAGTAATACTACTGCATTTATAGTGGTTTAAATGGTGATTACAATATCATTTCTTGCCTACTTGCGCTTTTTGAAATTTGCTGTCTTTCATTTCGAGGGTACCTACCTATATGATGAGTATGGTGTCCCATCATACAGGAAATCTCTCTGACTACATGAACGTTCAATCTTAATGCATTTTCCTACATTAAGATACCCTTAAATTAAGCAAGACCAGGATAAATAGGAGTCGGGACAGTGAAAAATTAAACTAAGGACTAAATAAAACTCTTTCTCGGTACTATTTGAATTTACAATGGCTTAAATTATTTTATCCGATATCAACTATGAATCCTATACAGAAATTCATTGGATGCTATTCACCACTCCATTATTCACCCATCACTTATCTTGGGTATAGTTCTTTTGGCCCAGTTTTCTCTTCACTTCTATTTTATTTTGTTGAAGTATGACCTCAGGGCCTAGAAATATTATATAGGTGTAATATAGTATTAACTGGTGCATAAAATAAAAATCGTTTATATTTTTAACCAAATTTCCAAACGCCGATGCATATAAATGGTTTTAATACACATGCTTTACCTAAAATAACGACCACACGTTACCTGGGACTATCCATGCATATAGACTTCTTCCACCTGAAATCGTCAATTTCGGAATGCCTAAGAATCTTATATTAATTGGAGTCAAACGGAAGACGAAGACGGATATCCAGAACTGTGCGCACGGCTGAGGGCTAAATGTTCCCTTGGGATCCGAAGCGACCCCTCTCGAACGCAATCAAGAGTTCCTTTCACAGTAGGAAGGGAAGTCCTCCCAGCAACTCCGTCCGAGAAAGACTCACTCAAATCATTCGATCGAGGGCGGGGAAGAAAAAGGAGTGCTCCTTCGAATGACTGGAATCAGGAGAAGCGCTACCCGGGAATGAAATGAAAACAAGCCCTGGAGCTGCACAATTTTAGCGAATCAGAAAATTATAGGAAGGGGCAGAGGTGGTATTCCTTAAATGGTTTTCAGATTGAGAGCTTTGAAGCACGGAAGAGGCAGCGGAGACGAGCCGATAGTCCGAGCGATATAATGTATGGAGAGTATTTAGAATTAAAATGGAAATCAAAAGGTGCATAAAAAGGAAAATGCATTAACTGGAAGAAGGTAATAATTTGTGGGCAAGTGAGGGATGTTCAACGCAAGGAAGACAAGGAATAACAATGCGGAGAACTCTATTTACTATACTCCCTTTAGCTATATGCTGCGTGGAAGAAACTGGAAACCATAGTTTTCATTTAAAAAGATCAAAATACTCATGTATTCGAAATCCCTAAACAAATTACTCGCTAGCTGTCTCAACGGCTCTGTAGTACCGGGGCTGCTTCCAACGCGCATGAAATACTAACCAAATTTAAAAATCACATTTATTGGCTTTAAAATGTTTCTGATAGGGAAAACATTCATAACTAGAAAGTAAAGGCTCTAAGAATCGCTAAGCCAATATCATCTATTTTGCGGTCTTACTCTTTCGAAGCCCAAAGATGTCTCTTGCATTATTAAATGTTAGAAATATGTCTCTAATGTAGAACATTCATTTCGACAGGATTAGAAAAGAAGCAATTCGAAATAAGTAAATAGGCTGTATATAATTATGTAATATAACTTTATTGCACCCTCGTCGGTAATATGTGGTACGCAATGAATATTAATATTATTTCCTTATTTCTGCACCTATAGTGCATATATAGCCTTCGGTAATGTGTAGTCACATAATGTAATAGCGTCAAGATGTTTCTACATGCACTTCCTACTCGTGCAACCATGTGCTGACTACCAAGGCAGTACTTTCAGGAGAAATGATTGCTTCCTTAAAATAGAGAATGCGGGCCTGATGGTTTACTTAGTTTTATTTTAGGTTGTGGTAAACTGCCAAAAATTTGCAATAACTGAGCGATAGAGTACCGTTATCATTATCAGAGACTGTTGTACGTTTCACAGCTATTGGCATAGGCTGGAAACCCCGTCAATTCAATCCTACTGATAAATGGTAAATAAAAGCCTTGGACGATCGAACCCATGGTGAGCATCGTACGATTGGACTGTCAAGACTCAGTCGTAACGAAACCAGAAAAATATTTGCTTGGTATGTGATAGATATATGTTGTAGTAGAGATAGGTTGAGAATTAATGGATCAGGAAATAATGAGGGTAGGATGAACAGGTGACAGATTGAAAGAAAAGTGTTACCCTGGTTTGTTCAAACTGAGTAGATGGAAGTCAAAATTAACAAAAATATGCGTAAAAGAGTAAAAGTTACCAAAGTAAGGAATAAACTGGTGAAAGTCAGTGGTAAACTTCTATCTCCTATTAATTGCCTCAAGAGAATTAATAGTTATTAAAACTCTGAGGAACAGAAGAGCATGGAATGTGGTAGGCGAAAGAAGTACGCATGAAAGGCACCGTAAGGAAAAAATTAGTAAAAGAGAGTAATTTTCCTATAATAAATTAAAATAAGAATAACCAGACTGCGACTTTGCCTACTACGAAAATGAATGGCGTAAGGGCTAAGTATGTATGTATTCCTAAGTAATAATTTCATTCACCCCCTCTTTTATTTTTTCCCGAAGGAAGTTTTTGAATACATTTAACCCATCACTAGGGTAATTCTCGGATCAAGAAAACAAGATAATTATATTTTAAGTTAAAGTATATTTTCTCCTTTGATATCACTGAATTAGATGCATGGTTCTGGATCACTTTTTCTCGAAATTGTTGGCTTTAAAAATAATATTCCAAAGTAATTTCCGAAGTTCCCTCAGCAGCATCTTATACCCTTCTCTTCGTATGCATAAATGAAATTGAATATTATTCCCCCATCAACTTTTTGAATTTCTCCAGAGTTAGTTTAAAAGAATTCGGTTGTATATACAATGGCAATTTGAGATTTGGTGGTGCGTTTTTTTTATTCCTGCAGGACACCGCTAGAACACTTCAATGAGTATCTGCAATGCTAATGAATAATGCGTACCCATGTATTTATGGACTGAGGTTCATTTATTCTTATACATAAACCAACGGAACTGAATATCAAGAGCGAAATTAAAATTTCGAATTGCAGCTGAAACTTAGAAGGGAATAAGTATGAATTTCTTACAAAACACTAGGGAGAGGAACTAACAAAGAAAAATTACCGCTCAGGATGTACATTCAACAAATATCTTTGAGAACTTATTTCCATAATAATAGTGTATCTCTGGTTTTAAAATGAATACATGAATGAAATTTAGGGAAATTTAAAATAAATGAAATTGCAGGGAATCGGTTTTACTTTATAAAGAGTTCTACCATACATAGACTCAAAGTTGGTATTTATGAAGTTATTTTCAAAGTCAAGCATAAAGAATAAAGTTGGCTGGGATGAAGTCCTCTCGGGTTTCCAGCCGGGTCAGAATATTGGTGGCCAACCTTTCGATGACTGACTCTGCCATCGTCCTCCGGCCAACACCCTGAGGACGATGGCATAGTCAGTCATCGAAACGTTGGCCACCAATATTTTGACCCGGCTGGAAACCCGAGGGGACTTCATCCATGCTGTTCGCCGGGAAAACTGCAGATCATTCAATAAAGTTGGCTGTTTTAATTATTCGTTTCCACACACCAAAGTGCTGACATATTATTTTTCAATGCAGCATAATTTTATTATAACGTTAGATTAATCCTTGTGTACCGAACACAATAGGCACACGTAAATTATTCACCACTCTCATGAAATTTGTAATTTTAGTAGTGACATTATACAAAAGACAAATGTTCATAGAAATAAAAGTCCTCGTATTTTATAGCTTTACTTAACACTATACGATCGGTTTTGTCTTGATAAGCAAACCAGATGATGCCTTATTGAGGTAAAAGCGGTCGCAGAATGTAAAATAAAACTGAAAGAACCTAACCGCTTTTGTAGAGGGTTCCCTGTTATATTTTGGCTAGATACCAGATTTTATCCATGAATAGTTCCTTCGATTGGAAAGGTGCCGAGGAACTATAGAGCCCCAAGGGTTAATGAAGACATAATAAACCAACCTCTATAGTTTACCATCTCTCTTCCTATCCTTCATCCCTCCTTATCCCCTTCTTTTTACCCCAACTCGCTCCATGAAATTAGATGCCCTGGCTTCTTCAACCCTTAACCGACCCTTCTCCCACACTTCTGCATCCCCCTTTCAATTCCCTTCACCCGTACCCCAAACTCCTTCTCTCCACTCTCGGTCCTCTTTGAGGGAAGGGTGAGAGAGAGAGAGAGGTTGGAAGAAAGGCACCTTCATATCTCTTGCTTTTCATTCTTGCCATTCTCGATCCCAGATTTCTGAACGTGTTCTAACCTTTCGTCGAAAAAACCTATCCACCGGAATCCAATTCGACGAGATGAGGAAAAACAGCTATTATACCCTCATCAATTATTATTGTAATATTCAATTATCCCCACAGATTTCTTAAGTTTAAACGACACGCAAAATTTGTGATGGTGACAAAAAATTGTGTCAAATCAAATAACAGTCCAACTGAGCAGGAGTTTTTTTTCACTGACCATTGGGCCGAAAATATAATCCCAGTATGTCCCTCCCCTTCAAGATTCATTTTTTTAATGAGGTAACATAAATATTAAATAACGTCACGATCCCGACTAATATACTTCATTCAACAAACAAGAAGAAAATTATTTTCTATGCCAAAGTATCCTTTTTTATAATTTATCGTTCTAAACCGCATTTTAATGAGTAGTTATTGTAAAAAATTTTCTAAAAAGCAATCGAAATTCTTCATCCTTCATTCGTCTGGAGTGCTTAATTAATTGGTTGTAACAATGACTCCATTTGATACATTAAAAGACCAAAATTGATATATATTTCACCAAATAAAATTTAATTGTAAGAATGTAAGTGATGTATTTAATTTAAAGTTATTTGTTTCATGGTGTAAATAGAGAGTGCCTACATGAACCGCCGAAAAAATGGTATCAATTGAAATTCATCCCTTACCTTTACTACAATATTCTATGTTTAGCTCTCTAGATCTAAACTATATCTCCCATTCTACCAAAGGTTTTTATAATGAGTCGATAAAAAGGTTTTCTTATGGCTCTTTTCGGGACTATTCAATGAACCACACTTTCGCGTAATAAAAATATTTTAGAGGCATTAGAAAAGCTTATTAATTGGAAAATTTAAAATGTAATAAAAAGAGACTTGGCTATTTATTCATATTCAATTTCCCTATCAGTTGTAATAAAATATCGGTGCACGTCCGTGTCTATATTATTCATCAATATCAATTGGCAGAAGGTAATGCGTAAAAGTACGGCTTTAAGTTTTATTTTTCTATTGCATTAATTTTAACGCTATTCCCTGCGGTCTTCAAACTAGTTTTTTCAGGATTTGACCTAAACAAAATCCGAAACCTGTACAAGAAATGAATATTTTAGCAAACATTTTTTCACATTATGTGCGGCCGTGCATGTATTAGTTGAAATATAAATTTTCCAGGATATAAAAAACAAGGAATATATCGACTTATACCTCCATAAGCATATAAATAGAATTCCATAATGTTTAACATACATGATAAAAAATTGTTTTCAAATTTTTTATGTGATATTCAAATATTCCGAGAATAAAATATGTATTTATTTCTTCCTGTACAGCCAAATAAATGGTGAAAATACTGCTAAAACATGCAAAAATTGATTAAGAAGAGTGTTTAAATGTTCTAATTGATTAAGAAACTGTTTATTCTCGTCCTTATAGGTACTACTTCACAATACCTACCTGACAATTTGAGGCTAGTGTAACACGGTAAAGATATGACCTTTTTATTCCACTTCCCAAAATTATTTTTTTAATTACTATAATTTTCACCAGACATATTAAAATTGGCTTTCAGTATTTACCAATGATGGAATTTGATCTACTTAAGCAATGAACACGTTCGCCACAGTAAAGATTAACCCAATGAGCTCAAAGATATATCTTAGGGAAAAACAATGTATTAAGAGAAAAGAATTACTATGAGTACACAGATCATTCAAGTCTAAATAGAGTTCAGAGATAAACCAGTACTAGATATATATTAGTCGTAATTAAAAAAACTAAATCAAATTTCATATCACTGATATTATTTTGTTATTAGCAGGAACAAAATTCATCACCAAGTTACAATCTATCCTGAAAACTTCCCTGTGGTTGTTTTGAAGTTAATAACTATTATAACATCTATAGGGTAGTACTTTTTTCAATATCCTTTCTTTATTTTTGTCTTTCTCCTTTTGCAGTCGCAACTAGTAGTATATGCGACGAGGAAGTACGTTGAGAAGGTGCTTGTTAAAACAACGGTGATTTCTTCATCTTGCATTTGTTTGAAGATAACATCGGCGCACTCCCACCAACTCCAAAAGCCCCATCTCCCTCCCGGTCCTATCCAGAAGCACCCTTCTTCACTTCATATGCTCCGATTCCAACATCGACCGCACACTTCCCGCACCACACTCCCCCCCCTCAAACCCAGCGCTCCTTTCCCCTCCACTCCCTCACTCCCATCAAGCCCTTACTTTCCCGCCGCCGTTTCTGTTATCTCTCGCAATCTTGCGCCATGCTACGATACCTTCATTTTACCAGTAATCTTCCAATCCCCTGCACCGTCTCCTCCTCCACCTTCTCTCCCCTCCCTCCTATGGCTTAAAAAAAATGCCCGCTCTCTCAATACCAAAACCATTCGGTCGGATTCCTCCCTACATCATGGAAGCCTCTTTACATCCTTCCCAGCCTTCCTTAAGCCTTATCACCTCCCAAAAGTCACGACCCTACTCATCCCATAGGTGCCCCCTTGGAAACCTTTCTTTCAAAGTCTTTATCTCCACCCCCAGAAGAGATTTGGCACAAGCGGGAACGTTTCTTTCGTCACCTTCAGCCACTCAAAACTCACTGTTTAAAGTAGGCGCTAAGAAGTCCATGAATGAGGAAGCAGGTAATTTGATTAGGACCGTGAGCGAGGGGAGGAGCAAGCATAAAGGTCTCCAGGTCTCTAAGGTGATCAGGCATCACGATAGAGAGATTGATTTCGTTTTATTTCATTGAAATGGAAAGAAGAAAAGTGGAATCGACGAATATAGCACTAGTACCAACATCGTTCAGTCGAATCATTCGTAATATTTTTTCCATCATATTTGGTCATATTTCTTGATATCTTGATACCTAGACAGTAAAAAACACACCTTGGGAAGTTGGTGCTAACACCATTTTCAAAAAAAATCTCTCCGATCACTATGCGGAAAACGTACAGTTCAAATATTAATTGTATCAATCGAAAAGTCAAAGTCCAAAGTTATAAGGCAATTCTCCACGTTACAAAAGCAATAAAAAAAAGGTTGGAGGAACAAATTAAGTAATGAATTCGATTTCTAGTTCTTAGTCAACAACTATTTTCAAAATTTAAACGATCAGTAAAATTTTAGATATGTCTATATTGGTAAATCTTTGTCCTCCCTTGTACGAATTAAAGAGAAATATAAACAGTTAAAAATAACTATTAACTACTCCAGCTTGTCATCATTCAATAAGCGTAAACAAGGTGGGCTATGATGAATCAGTACTTATTTTAAGCTATGAGAGTTTACTTTCGAGTCATTCATAAATAATTTTCATTATTATTTTAGGTAGTTGAGTAGAGCAATGGAAGAGTATGTATGAGCTTTGGCATAATTAACCAATAATCAATCGCAAATAAGTTTGGGCCATGCAAACAATTTTTATGCCATAAATAAAATCCTCTTGCGCGCAATAATCAACCAAGTGCACCTTCATCGGCGTCCGAATGTGCAGACATTCGTACGAGCTAATTGAAGCCCTCTATACGTCCTACTCCGACAGAATGGACACATTAGCTCCGACACTGATAACCGCAATAGCGAGTATTCAAATTCCTAATCAATTAAACTGGATTTTTAACCCAATTTGATGCTTTTTTCAAAAGCAATAATAGTCTCAGAACCGCGTATTAGACGACGGTTACTATAGATGGTTCAAAATCCACCATTTATAAAATTCTACAAACTCTTATCCATCGTAGGAAATAATTAATGCAATTAAAATTATTAATCAGAATATGACGTCTTTTCTAAAATTATTTTAAACGATTTTAACTCAGTGAAATCGCCAATTATTTTTTTATACGGAATTCTATATATTCCATAAATATCCCATTCACCAACAATCACTACTTTAAAAAGTGGTATTTGCAATGTTATACATATGTCACATCTTTGAGGCGGAGGCAAAGCCTTTTTGCTGCTAATCCAAAGGTATATCACCTAATTTCTTCGTTTTCGACTCCATTTTGCGATCGGGACATCTGGAATAATGGTTTAATGATGATCGAAAATTAAATAAACAGTAATAAGTTGTGACATTTATCCAAAATAACACCTACATTTATTCATGCATAAAATGTTCAGACATAGCAACAACTTAAAACCATCTCTTCAACTTGGTTGTGTGATTATTAGCTTAGATCTGCAAGATATATGAGATCCTATTTATTTTCACATAAAACTAGATGCTTAATTATTTTAAATTGTTTAACTTTTTCACCGAAAGTAAAGTGTTTTCGCACTGAAAATCTCACTAAGTATAAGTAACATCTTTAATTTCGGAATGTCTATCTACAAGAGAAGTCAGGTCGTTACTGTACTTGATTTCTAGTTCCCCTATTCGGGGAATATCTTGGAAAAAATAGAATGGTCATCTAGAGGCCGAAAAATTTGATCCGCCGTGATGCAAACCTATGTATCAATACCCTTCAATCCAGCAATAAAAACGTTTAGAAGAGAACGACTTTTAACAGGAAGCGGATCAGCTAGTCAAAAGATCCTTCTCCTACCCATTTCCTGGGATCGGACTCTAGAACCTATTCTTGCGAAATCAGAAAATATATTTACTATGATTGGCTTTAGATTCAGTGGAGGTTAGAGCGTCTTTTGACTTCCATTTCAATTGACGCATTTGAACGATTCCATTACATTTCTTTAATGGGCACGAGTCCCTCCTAAACAACTACCATCTCCACGATTCCTCAAATAGGAGGATGTTCAGAAAAGGCTATCTATCTATCTAAAAGGACTAACTATCGCTCCATAAAATGTTTCGTCAGGGAAGCAAAAGTTTCCCACCGTAATTCAGCATTCATATCTTTTAACTTGAACTTTCCAGGAGTGAGACCAAATTTTAAGAAATATTCATTTGATATAGCATAGCATTTCCAATAGCATAATATGCTATTGGAAAGTAATCCTTCAAAGATTATTATAATATGTAATTACCTTCCCATATTTACTTTCGCGTACTTCTATTATTTGTCAAAATATATAGATTTTCTTCCCAAATGTGAAATCCGAGTGCTATTCCGACGCGCGAACTTAAGTAATTGTAAATTCTGTCGCAAATAAATTTTGCTCTATGTTCTCCCGCAGCAAAGGAATAATGTATGGGCGCCATTGCTCCGAAGATAGGAGAATTATTTCGCGTCCCTGAATGGCTGGATGTCTCCAGATAGCTCGATAAAAGACTACATCGTCGTTCTCCAACGAGTTTTTTAGTCGAGTCAACGGCATTCCCAAGTGTGGAATAGTGCGGCTATCTGCGCGTTTGTTTGTGGTTTCGTGGATGCGTTTTATTCACTTAGAACGAGAGGAAAAAATTTTTTAAGTCCCACTTCATTTGATCGCATCGCCTTGTATAAGCCACGGGGGAATTTCAACCGCAACCCTCTCGCAACCGCAGCTGAATAATGCAATGTTGTTTTTTCGCGACGGAATAATCCTCCTCCGGGGAAGAGTTTTCCGAAACGTGGATCGAAGGCGAATTTACAAGTCGGTCCTAAAGTGGGATAGTTGGAGAAAAAACCGTTAATTTATTAAGTTAAAAAAATTTATTTTGAGAATACGATATTTTCAGTCGTTCTTAATAGCAAAATAGACTAAAAAATTATTTCAAAATTTCTCATTGATCTTATTTTTGTTTGGTTTTACATCAACATCTTACGCAGCAAGGCGTCGGGAGGGCAGGGGGCGTTATGTCACCAACCATTATTCATCGAGTATTATTACCAACCCGCATCATTTCACTTCCTGGAAATTCAAATTGCCGTGCTTTTATTTTTAACTGTTGTGGTCACGAATTGGGAAAAAGAATGCCTTGTATCGATCTGTTCGGCAGCCAATATCCCTCAATTTCCTGTCAACATCTCGCCTACCAATGTAATCCGGAGCTCAAACTATTCCCTCAGTGTCGGCGTTTAAGTTGAGTGATGCGTCCATCAAGCAGTTTAAAGTCGTGTGTGTAATCTTTGTTCTACCAGCGACTCCCAACTTAGTCTATCCAATAACTTCGCAAGAATTCTTCGCGAAACGGAAAGCATTCCTCTGTTACCCTAGCTTTAATCGTACGGAGAGTGTGTGGGGGGGGGCGGCAATGGAAGTGGAGGCTCTTACTGCGAAGGGATTGGGAAATGGAATGCGTGTTGGGACTGAGGAAGGGGGTGAAAATGATGTGGGGAGGCGGGGAGGGAAACGAAAAGGATGGAAATCACTCCTCGAAGGTGGAGAGGGGTGAGGAATGCGAGCAGTCTCTCGTTTCTCGGGATGGGGCATAGGGGCGGAAAGAATTGAGTCTTCGAGTGCCGGGAAAAGGGTAGGAGTGGGATCGTGGCAGTGTGGACGAGGGGAGCGCTCTAAAGTGGGAGATCCGGGGGGGACTAGGCTGCCGAATCTTCTTCGCGACGCAGCTGACGCAAACGTCATTCACTCACATGGATGCTTAACGTTGGATTCAAATGATATAATTATTGAATGTGATTGTAATATGCTGGACCAAGAATCTAATTATACTTATTTGGGCTTTATTTTTGACGAAAAGTTTCAATTTAAATTACAAGCAGTTAGCTGAATTTAAAGATATTGAATGTATTAGTTTTGGAAACTTAAAAATACATTACTAATTAATTTAAAACTAGTGATATACAATGGTTCGTTTTAAGGTACACTCAGATATGGCCAGTGAGCATGACTGAATCCTGCACACATGCTTTACACTTTTTAAAACAAAAAAAGATACTGAAATCAAATGACATAAGTATAAGTAAATATAAAATATAAGTAAAACTTGGTTTTTCCACAGTATTATGTTTTACACTACACAGGTTTTTACTATAAAGTCATCTTAAGGTTGATTAGAGAAAATTATAATTATAGATGAGTTTCTGTAGTTCACATGGAGATGACTTTATTGTCGAAACCTGTGCTGAAAATATAATTTAATAAATAAAAATATGTGATTATCTTTAACGAAAAAACTATGCCGTATTCCATTTATAGGTAGAATGCTTTTTTTTCCTCCAACATATTTCATTTTATGCATAAAAATATAAAAATAAATTCCACGGTAGGCTCTCATGAATTAACATAATTTTAATAAAAGGTCACCTCAGGCAAATAAATGATCCTTTACAACAGCAAATTAACATTTTCAATTTTCAACACGATGATTTGTGTTAAAATGCAAACTAGAAAATGTAATAATTATACTATAATCAATAATTTTTAATATCATCCTATCCTGAACGAAATTTTAGTGGACATATTTAAGGACATCCAAAAAGATATTCGTTTGGACGCCCGATTATTACGGGGATATGAGCTTCACCGCTCCGAAGACTATACGGGAGAGGTTGAAAACGGAAGAAAAACGGAAAGGTCTCGGGAAGCGAACGAAGCTTTTAAAGCTAATAATGAAATATAAATGGTTAAAGGAGATGTTCTCGCCCAATGATGAAAGTGCTTATGTAGCAAAGAGTGATTATACAGCATTTAGGGATCGGGAAGACATGGGTCCCGAAAGCCGCAAAGACAAATTTGAACCCTGTACGACTTTAATTAGTAAAGTAAGCGGTGGATTTACCTGAGTTTATCTGAGGGAATATATCATCAGTGTTCTTCATAAAATGCGTGCATATGTTTTTAGCTGTTCTGCAGATATTGATTTGGAGGTAATTTGCATGCCCATGACGTTATCACATTTTCCGCGGTGATTTACTTAGCCTAACATTTTTTGCGTGTATCGTATTCCAAACATTATTTTTAAAATTCCTTCAATGACATAATCAACCTAAATGTTGGCATTAATTGGTGAGAGTGGAGCTCACCTAAGCACAAAGGCATGTGAAATTCACACATCACATACCAGTTCCTGATAAATTTAACAGTGCACCTAATACACGAGCAATTACCTTGCATTATTAACGGCAGTGGACATTTATATAATGCATTTCTCATGTTTTGTCATTCAGTTCAACGAACTGGACTTTATAATTAGGAACCGTGAAATTAATCTCATTCACAATCGAAGTCATCCTTGAGGCTTCGGTGAAGGATTTGCGAAAATAGAAATTGCAGTTTAATTTTTATCTTTCAGTAGACTAAACCCCAAATGACCACTGAGACCAAGTAAAACGCTTCAAAATGCAGGCACAGTTTCAAACAAATGTGCTTGACCGAGTGCGTTTCCACTATCCATTCCAGCAACTCCCCGAGGTGACAACTCACCGTGGTTAGAAACCACTGGATTTGGGCCAAGCCAAAGTCATTTGGAGGATAAATTTTACCGCCAGCGTTGGACTTCCAAATAATCATGCCAGTACAAAGCCTCTCAGTCAATATTAAAACTTCCAATGCAGGGTGGTACACCAGTACTCAGCTTGTCATTCGGTTTAAACGTACTTTGTTTACCAATAATGAAAATACTCCAACAGCTGTTAATGGAGTATTGTCAGGTGTTTTCAATGGTTCTGTTGGTCTGAAGAACGATATTAATAATGAGTTACAACTCATTTACTTATACGAGGCTAATATATAGTGCCTCCCCAGCACAATATCAGTAATAAAGTATGAGGTCCTATGCTGGATCGATTATAATAGATTTCGCTGTTGGCGGTCTGGTCACAAGCCATTCGACGGTTAGCTTCAGTGCCGTCTAAAGGTAAGAATTACGTAACTGACCATGCCAATATGGAGGTCGCATCAGATATTCTCTGTGTGCGTTTTCATCAACTAATCCTTTATTTTTCACCCCTATCATCTATAGTTGAAGATATGTTATGTGTAAATGACTATAAGTCAGCACAGATGTTAATGACACACAATTTTCGGCTCTGTGAAAACTTTCTCTTTACAGTTTAAGACATGAAATACTTGGACCGCGGTACCTAACGAAATCTTGGCTTAAGAAAAAATGAAAGCTGAGCCATTGCAAGTTTTCCACAGACCCTTTTCTACTGTATTTTTGTTGAACGCCCCATTATACCACTCATAATTATCGTTTGGCTGGCAATAGGAAGGACATTCACTGAAACTATTTACAATAAATAGTAAAAATATACTGATAATGTCATAGGACTGGAGACACTATACTTAAGGGTTGTCATGTTCGTCGGCATTGAAATATTATATTTAATCTAAGGGTCTGTTTCAGAAGTCTAAATTTCAGAAATATTTGACACTATGATTCTCTGATGACTCTATTCATTGACTCTCTTAGTGGATTCTTGTATTCATGTAAAGAGTTTGTCTTGCAAGATTCAAAGAAATATTGCTGCTGAAGGAGGCCAACTATGCAAATTAAAAATTAATAAAGAAAAAATTGCCAACTATACGAATGACTGCTTTACACAAGTAATCCATCTTAAAGAACTAATCACGAAAGCAGGAGAATATTTTTCCAAATATTCTAATTTTTATGACCAATCGAGTTTTATCAAACTCATCAAAAGATATTGTCTTCCAATATTTGGTTGTTGACACTGGTAACAAGTTGAAAATCAATATACGGATACAAAAAATATATATGCATGGAATTTAAGTTTATGACAATATGTTTGTGTAAAATAAATAGATTTATTTTACTATGTACATAAACTTCCAAATAATTAACCCCTTACTATCTGATATTAAAAAAGGCTCCTGACGGGTTAATGGAGTTTTTGGAGACAAACTTGGTGAAAGAGTTCTCCGAGCCAAAGAACTCCGATAACGGAGATGAGTTGCCGGTAGGTAGATGGTAAATTTTACATGAAATTTTAATTATGTTTAGGCTTAGACTTTTCTAGCTGGTTAAAATAAAATAAATTCTCATACATTCGGATATTTCCTGTTAAATAAATATCGAGTTTTGTTTTTTTTCGGCTCCCGTTTAAAAGTGGTGTCTAATGCGTTCCGTTCGGTTTACTACTATGTATTTAACCACGCAAATCATCTCTAACGGTTCAAAAACCTCTAAAGTTTGGAAGTGGAACATAGTAATTGCTGATAGCACTAAAAAAAATAAGTTACAAATGCATGTAGTGAAAATTATGAATATTAGATAGGTAATTCTCTAATTATTCTATCTATACTGTCTAACAGTTACTGTCAAAATATTTCTTAAGTTTTGGCTTTGTTAGACACAGCACATTTTAAAACTAAAAATATGATGTAGGTATCGTTTACATTAAAATTTACGTTGCAGGATTCTCTCCAAAAAAGACTATTATAAATGAAGTGTAATTATTTTTCAAATCAGTTGTTCTCATTTTAAGCTATTCATTCTTTTTGTATTGTTTCTTTTTAGATAGGCTATGGTTTATAAGAGGTCATGTTTAGCTTCTTCTATCACTACGGGAAATTTGCTGAAAAACTTAGTCGTGAATGATGCCTACTTGTGCTGGGTCAACTCTTGATTTGGCGAATCAAAAAGTACTAATTTAATTGATAGTGAAGGTTGGTGTTGATTAAAAATAGTTTTACAAACGACATTTGGGAATTACTATAATGTCTTTAAATCGTTTCAAAAACAATTCATTAAGTCATTTCAGTAATATATACCATACATTGTCATTAAAACTTTCTAAGAATCTGAGCTATGAAAAACCTTTTATTTACTAACCCAATGTCAGCATACTCTTTGACCAATAGAAACAATCCGTATCAGGAACTCATTTCCATTGCATCAAGTTTATCCTACACAATATCAACACCACGTCAATTAAAGTAGCTTTCAACGTACGGATATAATTATTAGATCTTGGTTAATAATGACCAATAATTCCATATTGTATTTTTTACTTTGAAGGCAAAGGTGACAAGGAATAGTTGTATACGTTACACATATGTCTGAAAAATTTCACAGCGAAGAAATGTTTATCGTACTTGGGGTAGTCTAACAAGCAATGCCTTTGCCTCATCCTGCACGGTCTTCCACTGGTTGATTGGTAACATGATGTGTTTTTATCTTACAAGTACTAACGTAGGAATTATAACTTTAAGGAATACATAACTGATTTAAAAGAAAATGAAATAAAAAGGTATTCTGCTACGGACTTCTACTTATTCGAAGGAAAATCAGGTGTTTCTGAGAGACTGGAGTCCAATGATACAATGTTCATCCATGAGCATTAGGTTGACCGGAAAAGAGAAGGGAAACTCGATTAAATCATCATGCATTTAGGAATACCTATAAGGATATTCTTTTCTAGATTTCTTTTAGCCACGCTGTAGATTGTGCGCACGTAACAAAGATTATTATGATATTCTTCTTTACGGTCAGAACAACTATTAACAATAGTTTACTAAACTGTCATCACAAGAAGAAAATAAACACATTTCAGTATCGGAAAAAATTACGTAACAATCGAAGACGCAAGCGCCATGAACACGTGGAAAGAAGACTTGAGACAGAAGCGGAAAGCTTGTAATAAAACTTACTCTCATTCAAAATAAATTCGGTATTATCAATCGAAGATCACGTTAAAGAATTTTCATTCATTATAAAATACTCCCAGAAGCCGGGAAATGGTATAACAATAAATGAATTTCTGTTTAAAAAGGAATTCAATTTTCATCTAAGAAAATATATATATATTAATTAATTGTTAACTTTTGCAACAACGCACTACAAAAGATAATTCACACAATACGCGAATAACAGAAAATATAAGACAGAGGGATCAAGAAATGTCGAAAAAGGAAAAGAATACAACAACCTAGCAGATAAACGGCGTGGGAGAAGTTGAAACTAAGAGTAGGGATTATTTCGGGCTTCATAAGAAGTATCCACAATGTATTAAAGAGAATTCAGCCTTGGTAAAACCATCCGTAATCTACGAATCAACCAAATGCAGCTCTAAACTTCCTCTCGTGGAACGAGGAAACCAATATGAAACTATCACAAATTCATATTAAAACAGAAACATTCGAATAGGTTATACAAAATGGCCCAAAAGACATGGACGTAACTCGATAAATGAAAACAAAGCGATGGTCTGCGTGAAAAAAAATGATCTGCCAAACAATTATGCCGTCGCCCTGCTATGATGCATGAATTATAACGAAGCGAGGACGGAGGCGCAGGACAGAAGAAAAAGACGTAGGTTTGAGAGTTTTTCGTGGGATGAGGAGTGGGGGCGGGCGAGGGTGGGGGGGAGCTGGGAAGTGGAAAGGGGGGCTCTCGCGAGATTGGGAAGGAGAAGGAAAGAGA
>LYUA01002263.1:109509-127770 GCA_002093875.1 Calopteryx splendens | reverse complement strand
TAGGTTGGAGGCTTTTGAGATGTGGGTGTGGAGAAGGACGGAAAAGGTGAAATAGACGGAAAGGAAAATGAACGAATAAGTTTTAGGAATGGTAGGGGAGGAGAGAAGGCTATTAGGAAAATCCAAAGAAGGCAGGTAAAGTGGACGCAGGCCATATTGGGTGGCGATGGATTCTTGAAAAATGTGATAGAGGGTAGAATGTTAGGTAAAGAAGGTAGAGGGAGGAAAGATTAGGCATGCTAGATGGAATGAAGGATGACAAAAGGTATGCGGAAATGAAGAAAGGGTTATTGTAGAGGTGTGTCCTTCAAAAACCTACCTTAACCAGTAAATTACCATTAATAAAATTTAGGTAGGGCTTTGTGCAGAAATGATTTTGTTCAGTTGTGGGGGAGGAGGGGAGTTTGATCAAGAATGGTTGTGTGTGATAAAGGGGAAGTAGAGGCATTGATGATGTCACTGTTTTATAGGAAAATGGTATAAATAAAGTGTATTTAATGAATCACTTCCATTGATTTTCTATTAATTAGGAAAAAATAAGTTGTGATAAATGATCTGAAAGTCTTGGCCATCAACATCAGATTTCCATGGACTGGGTGTTTGAAAATGCTTGGCATTTTCATTTCCCCAATTTGTTGTAATTGGGTATTTCAAGGTGAACCAATGATGGAGGCCATGTTGCACCAAAAACTGAAAGTTAGAAAATGAACTACATAACCACACGTCTTGCATGCTCGAGGAGGAGCTCAAACCAGTAATCAGCAGGTTAGCAGGAAATCCCAGGTGCTTATGGTTATCTCAGTTTTGATTAATTAAAAAATAAGAAGCAGAAAAAACACTGGGTTATTTGGGTAAAATATTGAAAATATTTGATATAATATGGCGGAGGGGGTGGATAGAATCCTGGTGACTTCATGGAAGAGATAGAAAATCATAGGGGTTTCATCCAACAACTTGCGCACTTGATTTTCCCGCCAAATTTGATGAACTGTTCATAGCCTACTTAGCACATCTCCATAAATAACTATGAGCATACTTATTTTCTCTATTGAAACACACCGCATACTTATTATTATTTGATGTGTTGCTGATCAAATGCTGTGTTTAGTGACAAGATCTAACATACAGGATTCATTGTATTGTTTGTGGCTGAACTCATTAGAATTAGTTCATTTTAAGAAACAAGCTCACTTTTTAATTTTCCACATTTTTAATTAAAAAATCCTAGCCGGTTTCAATATACCAATGCCATTTTCAAGGGCTCACAAACTGAACTAACAAAGGAGTTGTCCTTAAATAGCCAAGTCGTTGGGTTGAGGAGGAGGGAGTGTTATGACAGAATGGAGAAAATCAGGTAGTCATTGGCTCAGGAGAGGTTTGGGACAACTTTTAAGCAGGAAGCTAGGGGTGTGGAAGGGTTTGAAATCCATATCCATAATATATGGATCTCATTTCTCAATGGTGAAATGAGATCCATATATTATTCCCTTCTACATCCCTAACTCCCTGCTGAAAAGTAGAGTCCCATTCCTCGCCTGAGCCCATGACCGTCTCCTCTTCTCCATTCCCTCACACCACCATCCTCCTTCTCCCCATTGCCTTCGGTATTTAAGGATGGCTCCGTTGGCAGTTATGTTAGGCAGCCCTTAAAAGTGACATTAATACATTGAAACTAGTTGGGTCTTTATTTGAAATAAAAAAACCTCAAAAATTAAAAAGTGAGTTTATTTCTTATAACTATCATACAGGGATCAAACCTTTAAGTTAGATCATCTGGTCTTCCTAAACCTTACAGAAATTCTTATTGAAAAGGAGCAATTGGGTCTTGTTGCCCATTCTCTTCCATATAGTCAGGCATCAATCTAGTCTCTAATGCAAACCATTCCTATCTCCAGATAAGACGGGTTATGGGTGAGATTTGGAAAAAAATATATATAACTTAAAGAAATGTTTTATTCCTTAAAAAAGATTATAGCTCATCAAGACCCGTTGCTCATTACCGTCATCCCAAATAGACTCTTCATCATATGTATGGTCACTTTCAGAAAAGTATATATCCTGTTCAAAACCTTGGGTATTGTTTAAGAATTTTAGTGTTTCCAAAAAATGACAAGTTAGCTATACTTACTTGTATTAATTGGTCCACACCTTGCTTCATTTTTAAAGGTACACAGCTTGCCTATATCATCAAAATAAAGCCCTGAAGGGCATCGATTCAAGTATGGATAGCCATCAACACACTGAAAAAGAAAGAGCATATGGTTTTATGAATTAGAAAACATATACATATTCAACAAGAAAAAGTTGCATAAAAAGTTTTTAAAATAATTGATACACATTCAAATTATAAATTTAGGCAAGTGAGGGAGGCAAGATTCTGGTTTTGGAATTACTGGCGAAGATAAAATCAAGAGAGACAGCTTTAACTTTATGGAAATCATTCACTGTTGGTAGATATAACTTTGAATGTACTATTCATTTCCAAAAGCATACTTCATTTCCATAACCTGGTTTCGGCATTACAGTGCCTCACCAATGCCAGCACCTGATGATGGCATAATATTGCTGAACCTGGGTTGTGAAAATCAAGTATGCATTTGGAAATGAATTGTGCTGAAGTTATTTCTAACAAATTATAAAGTTTTGGCCCCTAAATGTATCACTTTGATGGACCCCTCTTTTTACTTTATTCTACATAACTTCCAGCATCATTAATCTCTTTCTATTTATGGATACATATTATCAACATAACATACATTTTAGGTACCTAGGAACTTCCCATGCTCTGGGTGTCTTCATTATCCATAAGTGTCCGACCATAAAATCAACATTTTTTTGAGATTCTGAAAATAACTGGACCATTTTCCATTGGACCATTTCAAGTAATTGCTCCCACGATATAAAGCTGTGGTGGGAATCGTGTGATCCAAGAGTGCTCTTTACTCTGAACTTGTGAGCTAAGAGCACGCTAGCAAACCCCTGACATACATCACATTCTCTTGTTCTCCTTACTTATCATAAGCCACACTGGCCCTAACTTCACTTCTCCTCTTGCCCTTGCATCCCATCTCTCCCTTGTTTCCACTCTCGCCTTTTCCCCCCTCTTGCTGTTATTCTGAGTGTACTCTGGGAGTGCTCCCTTGTCCATCACCAATATACAGAAATGAACGGAATGTTTCACATCTCCTGATCAGAGGACTAAAAGTTAGGAGCTCTTATTTTATGATTCTAATAGTTTGTTAATTTAAAGTGACAAGGTGATAGTTTATTTAATTACACATTGTAATTTCACATTAAATCTTTGAGCCTTTCTTGATTTAAGGGAAAGTTTTTACACCTGCAGTCAGTGTATAATTTTAATTGTCATTGCTTACAATTAAGTGAAAGAATTATTTCGAACTCCAAGTTTCACTAAGTTCCTTATATTGCAAACTGTTACTACAAGTTCCTTATATTCATGTAACTACTTTATTTTAACAAATGAAAACTAATGAGTGAGATTCCATAGTTCTTCAATGTGGATTTGAGTTTCAAGTTTGTAATGTTCAGATTTTTAAAAAATGTTGGTTATGAGACCATGTTCATGACTTGCTGGGATTTAAATTTGTGGTTGTTATAAAAAAACAACTCCATTAAAGTTATAATGGGCTATGACCACTATAACCTAATGGATTTTGATCTAATGATAACCAGATTTTAATATGGAAAATAGTAGATATAATATAATTGATTTTTTCACGTCTACATTTTCATTAGTACTTCAATGGGTTCCTGGTCTGAGATATTATGGAATATCATACTGTGCATATCTTGCAAACTTCAACTTGCAATTCTATATTCAAATATTGAATTTGCTTGAGAATATTATTAATTAACTAAATTTACTTGGAAGGATTGTGTGGCTATATGAATCAATAACAAAATGGATATAACTAATTCTTAATTTCCACAAATATTACATTTTTTCTAATGCCACCATTGTAAATGTCAATTGCGAGATATTCATATAGATATAATAAAGTCAAATTGCCCAAAGTTGGGTTTTCTATTGTCATTAAAAGGCACGATTCGTAAAATAATGCCAATAAGAAATACTACCTACTTCACAATAAATATGTGAATTGTGGGATATCCTTAATTATGAAATCCAGCACAATCTTGAACCTAAAATATGTGTACACATTAAGCATAGAATTGACTTTTTATCTAAGTAAGTAGATTCTAAACGTACGGGTTACACACCTGATAAAATCTTCGACAGGTTACTGGGTCTGCATAATTTCCATTGCCTAAATCTTCAGGACAGGTGTACTCCTCCTCTGGTTTTCCTTTGCTAGTCCCAGATTGTCCTTGAACTGAAAACAAGCCAAAAATAAATTTATGAGAAAGCATTCTCATGTGTCTTTAGTAGAAGTAGGTGAAAGGGATCATTTTGGGAGAAAGTTTGGCCATTTTTCTATGAATAGAACTAAATTATAGCAGTTTCCTGGGAAAAAGAGTGAGTCCTTCAGCTTTAGGTCCTGCTATTTTGGATAAGCTGCATCAATGTTTAGGAGGTAATAACATCCCTACTTAAAATTGTAACTAGTCTTAAAATGCTCATGTGGCAAAAAGTCATGCACAGTCCATTGAAATGAGTACACATCAAGGCCATAGATTTTAAAACCCTAAATTCAGTTGTTATTGGACAAGTGAAACATTTAGAGAATATACTATGAAAGGAATGTTTCCAGGGGGAACAGACCAAGAGCATGACACTTATATTAATCCTAAATTTTGGCATTCATAATTTGTTTTTCCCCTCTCTATAGGTATTATTTTGTGCATGTAATTTGTTTGCTACTGCTAGGCTATTCATATATAACGTGTCTGTGGGCCATATGCAACTGAAAATAGGTTCACTTACTAAACAAACTACATTTTAGCAGAAATTCAAGAGTACATTCCACAGTTGTTAGATCAAATTAAAACCCTTTAAAGGCCACAAAATATGAACAAGCTTGGCTTTTCCATAATTTTATTTTACCACTTCCCAGGTTTTGACTATAAACTTATCTTCACATGAACTCACCTCACATAGGCGAAGCCTGGGTAGTTTTAAACTAAAATTGTGAAAAAATCAAGAGTGTTTATCTTTTATGTTGAATTTTATGATGATTTATCATTTCCGCCAATACCATCAACCTTTTAAAGGATTTCTGGCCCAGTAATCATAGATTTTCCACCATTTTTATTTAGGTATGTCTTTTTGGGATTTAATTTTTGTAGACAACTATTTCTTCTTTTATCTAATTGTTCCATTTTCAGTTATTATCAATCACCTATCCCTATCTCTCCATGGACCTGGGCAATGTTGGCTCTTCAGAAGAGGGTGGAAGAAAGAGACAACTATTCCCTTTAACTCAAATTTGTTCAAGATTTAGAAAGCATGTAATCAGATAGCTGTACAGATGAAAAATCTTATTCCCTATAAATTAGTCTTGCCACTAAACACAGCATCCTGATAGAGAGCATGATTAATTGGAATACAATGGAAAATATTCATGCATTAGATATTAGTAGAGCAGTGCAACTTAGAGCCTGTGGATCAAACCTGCCCAACAAAAAGGTTTCAATTAGCCCTGCAGCATAGTGACTGAAACTCCTGTAATTTCTTCATAAAATTGAATGAATTTTATAATTGTGGAAGACTAATTAGAGGGGTTTGTGGTTTACTTACATCCCCTTTAATGACTATTCGGCCAAAAACACAATATAGTCACGGACCTCTGACCTACCTGTATTGGAGAACATATTAAAGATTTATTTCTCATTTCATACAATTGAGTCACTAGATCTTTCTACGGGTTGCAATGAAACCATCCATTAATAGGCTGTTAACCCTTTGAAATGATCACTCCAATGTTTAATTGTTACACTCATATAAGAGAGCTTTTGATTTATACATATGTGAAAAATTCAAATTGTAAAAATCATTCACCAATTCTCCAAATCACTCAAACATGTTTCACACATCTACTTATTCGTGATGAAGGATTTCTATGATAAGAGAAGCAGTTCAGGTAAACAATTATTATATTGTGAATTTTTTGCATATGTATGCACAGTAGCGGCTGACTCCGTTAAAGTTACTATCACTGCATTTCCCACAGTTCCTTTTACTTCATGTTAAAATCATACCTACCTAATGTGAGTGGCAAACTGCTTTTAAAAATACCTTTTTTCACTCAAATAGTTTTGGTTTTTGCATTGTACAATGTACCACATGGTATTCCTCACACTGGACAATAAATAGAAAATAATGTAGTAATATAATTTCCAAAGATACAATTATATTGTCATTCCAGTTGTAGGTATAGAGTTTAAAATAGACTAGAAACTGGAATTTTCTAACTATATATTGGTAGTCTGGAAACTTTCTATCCCAAAATAAAACACCTCCTTCCACCTCAATGAAATTTGGCAGTTGAAAAACTATCATTTTAAGATAGCTTGTTCCCTCCACAACCTGTTCAGTATTCATCCAGTCATGTCACCCAGTCTTATGTCAAGATACTCTTACAGAAGCATTCACACTGTTCATTGATGGATATGCATTTGCATTGTGTATGAATTTATGGTAATCTTCTACACAGTGTGATCCTTTTAATGGAAAGATACATTTTTCCATTTTCTCATTGAGATTCTGATTGAGCATCAGGAAAGGATCCCAAATATATACATAATTAATTTTTTAATATAAGGTGAAATGAAAAGGTTCCATTTTTTCACGGAAAACAACTTAAGCTAACATAGATGCTATTTTTATTTTGTCCCATGCTGTCTGGGTCAATAAGTTAAAGTATTCTAGTCATATAAAATTTGTAATAATTTCTATATGTTGATTTGTAATGATATTTTTAACATGTTTGCTAAGTTTTTTCTCAAACTAGCATTCTGCCCAAATAATTGATGATAGAGAAAAATTTGCACGCATTGGAGTTACAGACCCCTTAACTCGTTTTACCACAAAATGTATTGGTCGAGCATGCAATTAAATTTAGTTTATATTGAGTCACTCTGATGAGATGAGGTCCATTCATCACTGGTCAATTTTCAAACATTCATAAGAAAAAGAAGTGTATTTATACTGTATAGCTGTAACCTCAGAAAAAATAGCTATAACCTCAGAAAGACTGTGTCCTGGCAACCAACAGTCTTGTTGGTAAACTTGGTCTACTTGAAAAAAATTTTTAAAAGCCTTATAAGTTGTAATATAGTGAAAAATCTGGCACTTAGTAAAAGATCATTTTTCATATGGCCTATTCTTGTGGTTAGTGGGTGTAGTAGTGTGGTTAGTAGGTGGTAGTATAACTCAAGAAATTTAAATTTTCCTACTTATCTCATTCATAACATTCAGAAAGGATGGAAGTTTGTCCTGGTGAAGTGATGTAACCAATACTTGCGTAGGAGCTGAGTGAGAAACTGAAAACATTATTCCTCTTAAGCCCAGCATGGAGCACATTTGCAGGAGTAGTGGAATAAATCAGTTAAGAAATGAAAATCTGGAAATCCACACTTTTTTCTAGACACATTGTATTTAAGAGGGATACTGACATTAATACTTGTTGCAAGAGAGTAAGTAATGCATTCTTTTTTATTCAAGATGAGACATTTTCCTGCAGTGCATACATTTTATGGTCAGGTCTTATTGGTGGCCCTTTTGGGCTCAAAGGCAAATTGTCATTCTCTCCCTCTGAAATAGTCCAGGTTTGATAATGAAGGCCAATCTTCTCTTTTACTAAAGTCATATTTCAAACCTTTTCTTCATTTCCCCCATTAGGCAAGTATTATTCAATTGTATAAATCTAAAATCAGAAAGAATGTGATGAAAAAATATTGACAGAGAAGCATTCCAATCATACAGGAACTTAGAAACCTTACATATTTTAATCACTTCATAGCCTCCACCACCAACTTCCTTAGACAATAGCCAAACTAAAAAAACGTTGGTAAAACTCAATAAAAATCACTGGGAAAATTTTTTGTTTTACTACTACTATGATGTTTATTTTTGTGAAATGATTTCCTTACCATGGAGATTAATTATTAAGTGATCATGAAAATCGAGGGAATCAGGGTTACTCATTAAATTGAAAAATACTGTCAACTGAGAAATTTATAAAAAATTGAGATTTTTAGGTAAGTCTATAAAAAATATAATAATATATGAGATACATGTTTAAAATTCGCCATGGCTAAGGTCATAGTGGTGATAGCCTCTCCATTTGAGTGACTCTGTTGGAACTGAAAATTCTATCCTCTCACTGCCAATTATTTTTCCTGAATTCCTGAACACATTTTCTATGTGGAAAAGTTCCAATATATGAGATCCATTATGCAAGGGCAAGTAATATAAACTAAAAATGCCTCAGTCCTTGGCTAAACATCAAAATGATGTATGATCTATACAGAGAAGACAATGAAAAAATCAGGGAGCGAAAATATTGACGAAAGACTTCTACAGATGTATTTTCAATGCAAATTTCAGCTTATCTTTCCATGCTTCATGAAAAACACTACATTAGATACCTAAAACTAAAGATTTTGTCTGCACTGTAGATATATCATTTTCTGCAAAGAATAAGCATCTTTTAAAGTTGTTAACATAATACCTTTCTGTCGTGACCATTCCTGCTACAGAGATGTTGGACTCATCTCACTCAACCATACTGTGAGAACTATCACCTAGACTGACTAAAATAGAGGGACATAATAGCACTACTTTCACATATTCCTCCTGATCACCATTGGTATTTCCAACAATTTAAAACATTAGCAATAACTGTGGTACCTGGGCCTTAGGAGCCTCCAGAGTCAGCAGTCCCTGATAAGGAAGATTGCAATCAGTGAATGAAATGGGGAAGATGAGTGGGCATAAGGACCTGTCCACAGGAATTTAGTATTTCTTAATTTCAATAGAGGTTCCCCGAGGATTGCTGTGAGAGCTAGGTAGTTTCTAACGAAGAAATAGTAAGGACCTCAACACATTGTGCTTCATCACAGAGTCCCTAAAAAAAAAATTACTTTATAAATGGTCTCAATCGGCCAATTTGACATTCCAGTTGCTTGGTTGAATAAGATTAGAAAGAATCATTCCTTGTTTTTCAAGTAAGAGGGGAAAATGGTTACATCCACACATCAGGGTGTATGGGCATGTTGACTTCATTCATTTGACTGCTTGAAGAAATATTGTGGTTAGCGAAAGAAAATTCTCCAATTTAGCAGTTGAAAAGGATTTTCTCCCTGTTATTAAGTAAACTAAAGTTAAAATAATTATTGAAATGAAATAAAATCCTCTCCTGTTGCTCTTTTCCGTAGAGCTTCCCCAGAGTGGACCGTTCACATGAAAGTGGAAGGGATTATAACAACCTAAGAAGTTTGGAATGAATCCATCTGCATTTTCTTAGCATTTCTCTCATGCCATTTTTTCCTGATAAAACTATTTCAAATGATATTTTTCAATTCAGCAAGAAAATGTACTTTTTCCCTTTCCAATTTTCAGAGTTTTACCTAGATTTTGCTGGCAAAAGCTGTGCACCATGAGTCATATAACTTTTATTCTCAGAATGAACAAACCGGTGAGAGGGAGGATGGTTCAACTAATGAGTTCTACCCTTCTTGTTTAGAGCATGAGCAAATAACTTACAGGAGAAATGGATATCCAAATTTAACAGGCCTAAAAGCTACTACACATTACAACAATTTCTTCACAATTATAATATGGACATGCTTCATACAGCACAGAAAAAATTTTAAACCTGATTTTAAATTCAAATGAACACAAAACTTTTTGTTTCTCAAAATGAGGAATTTTTGGCATATACCACTCTGGTTCTCAGTGGTTTAATTAAGAAAGAGAATACAGCATTCACTGACAATGTTACAGTTACCTGCTTTTGACATGTTGGACAATTTCATTTCATAAGGGGGAGGGAGGTTACAGTTACCTTCATTAACCCTTTGTCCAATGTAATTCATAATTATGGATTAGATTGTTATCCAAAACTAGCCTAATACGTTTATATTTTCAGTAATTCAGTAATCCCAACTGACACTCTATTTCTTAATTTGACTATTGTTACGCATTATTTCCTTCAGGGTGGGGATTAGGTAGGGTATTGGGCAGGAATGAGGGGAATGAACTCCTGGATTAAGGAATATGCTTCTCTATAGGGACTGGTACAAAGTAGAGGTCACTTGGCCATTTTAAGAAAAATGTTGATAAAGGAGAGAACTTAAGTTAGGTAAAATAATATGGGCTCAATTGGCCATTTGCAGTATCTCCTATTTTTTTATTTTAGGAGTTTTGCACGTGCAATAGAGGTAGGTGGATATATTCATGTCTTTCACAGATCATAATGCAAATTTTCAGCAAGGAATGCAATTTTGGGGGAAGGGAATTGGTAACCCTTTTCTTAGGTCTCCCTCAGCTTTTTGAAATTGTTTTTAAACTCAGCAAGAACCAGATATAAGATGGATGGAGTGTGCATGAGAAAAACTAAGAGCAGATGAAAAGTAACCACATGATCACAAGTGGTGGTAGGAGGAAAAATTCTTAAGTATGAAGGTCAGCATGTTAACTTGATTCTTTTTATTTAATTTTATTTAGAGTTAAATTGAGGTAGCAGACGCTGAAAAAAAAATGTAGGTGTTATCTAGTGGTGGGTGCATATATACATAAAAATTCTTTCAGGCAGCTATATCAGAACCATCAGGTATCAAAGCATGATCACAATTTATCCATTGAAGGATAATCTTGGAATTAAATATTTAGCCCACTTAAAAGAAGTCAATGCATTTATTTTTCTCTTCTTTTGTTTGCTACCTAAAAATGTATTAACATTTGTATGAAAAAGTAGATCAACTATTTTAATATACCTTTTCAGGAAAAAGAAAAATATCTGTTATTGAATTAATTGGATTGGATAAGGTGGTGGGAATCTATCCTCTTTTGTAGAATTTCATGTGCATTTTACCCATTCTCTCTCATCTTTAGATAAGCCGTTGGACTTGCAATCCACTTAAGTATGGGAAATAGAAGGGGAGTGAATTTTTCTGTAAGAAAAGTGTCTCACTAATCATGTGGTATGTGTACTCAACTTTCCACCACCATTGATGATCACCTGTTTAAGGGCTAATGAGAATAATTCTAGCTCAGGGCACTACTTTGATTATTGGTTGATGCATTTTACCTCATATGATAGCTTTCACATGATGCCAGACCGGAACAAAATATTTTGTCTTTTGGTCTGATATTTTATCTAATTAGGACAAAAAGACCATAGATAAAAGTGCTGTTACTGAGCTAATATTTATATTTTATGACAATCCATCTTTTATGACAATTATTGATGAGTTTTGGGTATCTTCGCTGTTCATACAGTAATTTACATTGGTCCAATATTAAAATGATAGTTATATATTTGTTCAGAGATTTCCGGGAAATCTTATTAAAATGGAAATGTATGATTAGGTGCAAAAACCTATTTCAATCGGCAAATCATTGAATGCTTAGAAATTTAACTTCTTTAACAATTTAATTTCAGAAAATTATCTTGAAACGAGATTTTTATTCAAGGCACTATGCAGTTGCCATCGGTCATCAAAAATAAACAGTTGCGAAAGGTTGGGTTGAAATAAATGGCCACGCTGAACTTCACCAGCAATTCGCGGTAGGTTACTCTAAGAGACCGTTCCGTTGGCTTACTGAGTCGTTCCTCATTTGGTAATGCCCTTTCTGATTTCTCCTTAAACAAGCCTTGTGATTTTTTTCCGAGATTTTCGTCTCGAGCGTTGTAAAATATACCGACTTTTCCCTATGTCGCCTCCGATGTTTGCCAGGGGGGAGGCCAATTGGAAGCGGAATTCACGAGAAAGTGATTATTTCTTCAACTCCTCCTCTCCTCATCAAGGTCTAGATCATTCTGAGAATTGATTTGTGCTTTGAATACGTGATGGGGCACGATCTCCATTTAATATGCCATATTTTCCGAGGAAAAAAATATAAAATGTTTTCGGAATCCAGTTTTCCTCTTAAACCCTCATCCACCGGAGTTGGCGCGAACGCTTCGGAGAGTTTCTCATGAGCCCCTCTTAAATTTCCGTGATTTTCAATAAAAACAGCCGTTTCAATTTTCACTTTCTCCATCCTCGCGTCATCGACGTGTTTAGTCTTACGAGACGCCAAGAATTGTCTTTTCCGGGACACGAGAAGCGGGCTCGTTCGCTCCGGCTAAAATTAAATGCACGAACTTTTGAGCGGCACAGAGATAGAGAGTATGTTCGGCGAATGGTCCGCTCTTTAACCCATTCATTGAAGCGAATCTGTGCATGTGCGTACGAGCGGACATTGGCTCCATTCTGAGGCAATTTATGAATGAAAGATGTAAGACTTTCGTTTCGTCCATATATTTATCAGAAAAGGGAAATGTAGAAATCAGGATTAAGAAGCGAGCATACGTTTTAAAGAAAAAAATGGATGAATAACGAGAAAAGGTGAACAAGAGTTTAGAAGGGACATGGATTCCCTTTTCTGGAAAAGTTTCATCTTTTTTCCTAGCAGACCTTTCTATTCTCTATACCTATTCGAACTATTTTGAAAGCAGAATGTATGTAATTAATATCTATGACAACATATGTAATGTGTATTTTATTTAACGTTTTATCTTTAATAGATCCAACACCATCTTGAGGGATAAGATTAAAAGAGTATTTATTTGGTCAATAATCATTAGGCGGGTCCCATTTTAACCCGTTTTATCCCCCAATAGAATCCGCCCATTCACGTGCGGTAGCTCTCATTCGCTGCATCGGTGCCAATTGATATAAAGGTCGCACCGTCGGTGCCACCGCTCGCTCGTCTTTTTCTAGATTTTTTTTCATTTGCCTCCCGCGTCCGACGACCAAAAACCCGCCGACCTCCCGCGGTGAGGATTGTCCGAAAAAATCTTTCTCCTCCATCGCCGTCGAAAAGAGTTGGGCTCTCCAGACATGCACCCAATGCTGCCCCACTGACCGACCGCCCCCCTCCGCCCCGCACTCAACCCTTTCCCCTCATCACTCCTCCTCCCTCAGCCTCCTCCCCTCAGCCGCGGCGTCTGCTTCTCCCGCATTCCGCCGTGCCTTCCTCACCTGCGCCCTCATTCCCACTCTCCCCGTCTCCTTCCCACCCCACCTTCCTCCCTCCCTCGCTCACCAGCCACCCACCCTACCTCCCACCATCCTCGCTTTCCCTCCCTCTTTCGCGAGAGCACACCGCGTACGTCACTTCCCCGTTTTGCTTCCGATCTCTGCCGTGAGTCGTCGGCCCTCGAGGTCCCTCGTTTGTTTCGCTTGAATCTCCCCTTTTTTTAGAGTTGCTTTCCGATAGGGGAACCGCTCCGCTTCGCTCGGGCCGTTGTTTCTATTTTTTTCAATGCTTGACTTTTTTTTGGTCGACAATTCCGTGCGTCAAAGGAACTTTTTCTTTGCTTCCATGAAGCTCGTCACGAATCAACCCCCATCCGACTCATCCTTCCCAGCGTTATTCCTTGAGATTCGACGCGATGCTCCCAGCTGTCGTTCAAGTCTCCGGGATGATTATCTCCCTAGATTTCTCGCGGCAGGCAAGGTTATCGATAAATCATTCTTCAAATCGGAAACTTTCCGGACAATGCTCTTTACTTCCCCCCCTTGTCAATGTTGTGCATTGGGAATTCATTCAACTTCGGCCTCCCGACAGTATCGAGAAAGAAATCTTACTATTCACCTTCGCGTGTAAATAACAAGGGTACAGTCCCTCCCCCTGTGCAGCCAAACTATTCCATTAGAAAGTAACATTTATGCTTTCCAGGAAGGAAGTAGTGAGATTCGTTATCGAGACTCGTCGGCGAAAGCTAAAACATTTGCATTCGAGTTCCACGAAAAATTGCTAAAAATCCTACCGTGGAAAAATATGAAAAAAGAAAGCAGAATTTAAGTCTCTTTAGTCAAGAGCAAGTTCCACATCTTCGAGGGAGTGAGAGAAAATATGGCAATGAACTACTTCGAAAACTTTCACTTAATAAAAACAGGCCAGCACCGGTTCTCATCTCAAAATGCCTTTTTAATTGAGGGACTTCACCTCGCCAGAGACATCGCCTTGATCGATTTTCGAATAGGGACGTTAGATCTAGCTCCCAAATTCGCCCCTCGACGCCTGATCACGCAATGCACTCGCAGAATCTCGCCAACAATTTCTCTCCTCCACCGAATGCCACCTCGCAACATATGTACTGAGCCGCAGCGACGGGCGGTCTCGCAAATCTCTGCGTCGGGATCCTGAGCTAATCACACCGAATCTTGCCAACCAGCTTCAGTATCGTAAGGGATCAGCGCAGCGAAGCGTATTGTGTCGGTCCTTGAGATGTAAATGTGGAATAGAAAATATTTTATGAGAAAACCTACCAGCTCTGAAGACGCTGAAGAACTCCAACAGATGCACCAACAGCACCAAAAGTTTGCGATGTTTCATGATATCACTCTGGTTCTGGAATCCCTCAGGAGTCCCAAAACGAAGTCAAACTTTAAAAAGACAGTCGATTCTCAGTTGCAGAACAAAAACCTTGAGGCACGCGCTCTCTTCCCGACTCCTTCCTCCCTTTGATAAAACAACTCTGCAGTGGTCCGACGTCCGCGCCACTACCTTCTCTCCGCCCCCTCCGTATCTCCCTCTTTCTCTCTCAATTTCTCCCCTCCCCCGCTCCCCTCTACGTCCCCCCTCCCACACCCCCTGCGCGCGCGAGAACCGACCGAAACACCACCCGGCTTCGGTAGTTCGCACCTCCCCATTCAGGTGGCGTTTCCCGCAATGCTTATGCGGTGTCGCGGGAGGACACTTTTTGAACTAGAGCCTTAAGTAGGGGGTAAAACCACTCATAATCCGCCAGCTTTCACCCCGCCCTTATGTAAAGTATCCGACGTTCGCTCCTTCTGAGGTATATTTTTACCCTCCACGGACTCTCCCCCTCCAAACTCCCACAGCGGTGTAATTCTGCGATGGAAGCTCGCCCACACGGGCGGTGTAACGAGCTTCGGCGGTAGCGATGTGATACATGCTCCGAATGGTAAGCGCCCTCCCCCTCCCACGACCTCCGCGAGGATACGCGGTGTGCGAAGCGGTACTTCTCTCAACCGGGAACTGCCTTATGCATAGATAAACTCGCTGAGAACACCGTTTTATTTCGGTGTTGCGGGAGCATTGTTCAGGTGCAAGGGCAACAGTCTTTACAATCGGATAAGTAGATTGGCGAGCGTCTGTATTCTGCCGAAATTGAGATAATCAGATCATCTCTTCTATTTGTTTATTTTCTCTTAGGCCACTGTTCCGGACCGAATTTGGACCTCTTTTTTTCATCCGTGGGTTGGAACACTACCCCGTGAACCGCATGCAGCGGAGAGGGTTCCAAAAGCCTACTTCACTCGGCCCGGCTCGCCAGCTGTTTAGCCATGCCGCGGCAGGGCATACTGGGCCGACACACATAGACGATTTTCTTGATCGTCCCATCCGTGGCCCAAATGATTTTTTTTGTTCATAGCATAGAAGGAGAAATCAGATCCGCGCAATATAAATTTAAAATCTCACCATTTATACACGTAGACAGAATTAAACCTACCTGATGCCCAAAAGGACCGAAACGAGCATGAAAGGCAGATTGGCCAGTTTGGACCGACCAAATATTTCAGCCGACTGTCTTTATACCCTTAAGTGACCTTCATTGGCACATTGAAACCTTGGAGACTTCGGCCCTTGGATGCGTACTGCCTGATGTCCTTGCAGTTCTCTCATTCAACCTTTAGTAAAAATAGCTAAACCCCATCGCCGGGTTTCTCTCCTTCCCTCCTCTTGTCATCATGCTTCGCTCTATTTGCCTGTCTTGAGCGGAATTACACTGGCTTGTACTTGAATCGTTGTCTTCTCGTGCCTGAATTCGATTCCCCGTGGTAACATGATTTCTCTGGAGTTATTCTGATGTCTAAATATTATATGGAGACCACGTCATGAGTATTAATCAGCCCCAATTATCTCATTTCCATCAAAAACGGGTCGTCAAGGACACTTTTAAGATTCCCGTGAATGGTTAGTCTGCCATTAATTCGCGTGTTATTTGTGGATAGTGAAAGTCGAATTGAGAATTATTAACAAAGTAATCAACCCGAAAGATAGTTTGAGAGTTGAAGGTAGAGCTCATCCAATATTGCACATTTCCCTATACTGTGCCACCTGCAGCTTCCTACAAAGAACTGGTACCCAAAGAATCACAGCTTGGGTGAACTAGAGGGTACCCACCCGGAATCGAACCCGGACCCTCCGGTTAATAGCTCAGCGCTCTACTCACTGGACAACCACACCCATTTACATTTAAAAGCATGATGAAATTATTTTAACCTTGAGTTTATAACCTTTAGTCCTGCTTGGGATACTCTTTCCAAACCAGAATTTCAAAGTCGTGAGCATGGTAAATGTATTGGATTCTACAATGCAATTTGTACATCCCTCCAATATTTAGCTCTATAACATTTTCAATGGGCGCACGTCATTCACTTTTGTTTATATGCGATACGAACATATTAACAGTACATGCAGTGAAGTACCTGATAAATAGATAAATCTCTATTACTATACTATTTAGAGCACTCGTTATTATGTTCAACTACAGCATTGCATTATATCAGCAATGTTTTATATCCGAATTCAGTGAAAACCCGCTGTTTTTCTCGGGCGTGCATAATCGACGGCTATCCCTGAAAAATGCGGCAAATGAAGAGCGTTGATTTGTGCTCAGTCTGTTGCAATCAACTGGTCACCTTAGCAGCGTAAATTTCATCAGGGAAGATTGTGTGTCCTGGGGTCTCCCGTTATCCGATCTTGTAATCTGGGGTAAAACTATGCAATCTTCTTAACCCAGATCTTTCAGATATCTAGCATCCGAAGGAAAGCTGTCGACCTTACTCCTCAAGATATAATATATATTTTTGAAAATGTTGGTGTGGTCTTATATGCCGGAAGAATGCATATACACGAATGCATATTTAGTTTCAATCCTATCAAGTCCTAACGCAATGGTGGGAAACACTGTCGCCAACCACCAAAAGCGGCGAATCGGTCACGAAAGTGTGGCGAATTTGAGTTTTCTATATTGCGATTGCTCGAAAAAAATTTTGGTGTGTATTTTTTCATGGTATGGTGAATTTAACTTTTCATCCGCCATGCTTGTGGCCACTTTGAAAAATAGGCTGCCCACATCCGTCATGAGGCATAACCACATCGTAAAGCCACAGAACAGCTCTAATTTTTGGCCATTATTAATTTCTCATGTTCAAAACATTTGACTTTCAGGTGAGGTTTTCCCTTCATAAAAGAATGTTTACAAATTGAAATTGTTTATTCATATTTATTTTCAATCAAATTATTTGAATTTTGAATTAAATATTAGGTATTATGTACTAATAATGTTATTTTATTACCGCCGTCTCAAACCAAGCGCTTATGGCAATAGAATAATGTCTATTAAATTATAAGTAAGTTAACAATATATCTCTATGGTCGAAGCGTTACTTGAATGCAATGGATTATTCATAACTTTTAGTTCTGACGGGAAATGGTTGAAACTTCTAAATGATTAACTTTACAATAATTTATAAAGATATGGATTTATTTATATAATATTGAACCATGTGTATTCAGTTGATTTTATGAAGGGCGTATTGTTATTTTGCTGAAAAAGGAAAATATGGATAGTTTTGGCTTTCATTAGTAATACAGCGCCCTCTTTGCTCCTTTGGGCTCAATCGATTTTCGTCCCAGATTCAGGCTGGCAATATAGAAAGCGCAGTTTCAAAAGTGGCGCGTGCCGAAATCTTTTTCTATCTCGGAGTTGATGATTTCCCAGTCTTCTAGTTGATGCTCGACTCCGTGAAAGGTGCCTAACACCAATGACCTTTAGTTTCATGTCTGAAATGCGGTCGCGAATAAAGCTTAGAAAAAACACCCAAATAAAATAATAATTTTCGGTGACCACCAGTTGCCTTTTGTGTAGAATGAATAGTGAACACTTTATTTTTCCACACAAAAATGATTTATTTTACGACCAGGTTTCAACGATACAACGTCGTCATCAGGTACAAATTTACAGAAGGTTGCCACTAATATAGAAAAACACAAATGAGGTGACATGCAATTGGTGGAAGGGGGAAGCGGGG
>LYUA01002263.1:29612-51146 GCA_002093875.1 Calopteryx splendens | reverse complement strand
TTATTTTTGATTGCCACTTAATACTATATTTTAAAATGGAAATACCAAATTTATGCAGGGATTATTACTCCAGTCTTGTCAGGTATTTTTGAACCGGGAGCGAGTGAATTTTTAATATTTCAATCACGCTCTCCGAGGTACATCAGCAGTTTATGTCGGGTTAGACGCTTCACGTCTTCTTTCCAGTGATGAAGGAACGCCTAGAGCCTTTGGGTGATTGCTTGGGAAATGTTGGTGAATCAGTTTAAAAAATTTAAATTTTATGCTCAAATATATCTTTGGCAATATTTTATATACAGATTCCTCTGCAATCATTAGTCGTGTCCTGTGGCCCTTGATGGCGAATTGATCTAATTGGTCTTCTTTGTAAGAGCGGTAAAAACAGGGTATCGAAGTTGGCCCAAATAGATTCTTTTATTTTATTTCCCTAAATCTCCGTCTCTCCTTAATGTATCGAATCTGATGTGGCTCTGGAATGTAAATCCTTTCCTCCTTTCTCTGGTTCCCAATAAATCGTGACTACCGTGAAATAGGAATATCATCATGGATAAAAGAAAATTTTTTACCACAACTAATTATTTTTCTCAAAATTGTATGCTGATGGATATAAATAAGAAGGAATTGATATGAACGGTTTTATATCATATCCAACATTGGTGTTAATTGGCGGCCGATTTTCTAACTAAAATCACAGAATTCGCGGCGTATTTATTCTATTATCGTCATTCCCTTTTATGAGATATGGTAAAAAGTTGGAACTACATTCTTCTGGTGAGAAGAAATGTCTTGGTTCTTGCTCAAATACTATTTTAAAAGTTTAATGCAATCTCTCAATAACGGCTAAACAATATTTTTTCAGTGTTAAATAATTGCCGACTTCAATCGTTTCGTTGATCGGTAGTCATTCTTGATCGAACTAATAATCAAACGGATTGTCATTGGCTCATTTCAAATCCTTAATGATTTTTAAATTCGACAACTGACTTAAGATGATAATCAGAGAATGCAGAAAGTCTTTCTTGAAAGATCAGGTCGTACCCTACTTCGAATGCATTACGTGCGTTTAAATGTGGCGTTTTAATTACGGCAATGCACGGAGTAATTTAAAATCAAATATATATATATGCATATTGTTGTTGCTATTTTGGGTGTGACGATTCAGACGGGATAACATTAGCATTTTGACAATAATCTGCATGGAGCTGAACCTCGCTCTTCCAATTATGCGTGTGACACACAAAGCGTTTTATATTCTGATAAACATACACTTACGTGATTGTGTTTATTATGTTAACTGATCTTGTCGAATTGTTCGTTTTAACCAATTTTTTAGTTTAGTTTCGCATTTTAACTTTACACTATTCCTGTTGAACCATTAAAAGCGATTTACCACTAATGATGTGCTTCTAACGATGCACCTCGCCGAAGATCAGCGGTGACAAATGCCCCTGATTCCCTGTGTCTTGAGCCAGGCATTTTTCTAAGAATTTCGACATCCCTCTCAAGGATTGGAAATTTCTGGGATCGCTCTCAGATTTTGATGAAATTTTTTCTCCTTTCCGAAATACTAATCGATGATTTCGGTGCAAAGTGTTTCTAAAATGAAGATAATTAGGTCCGTGGAGGGCGGGAAATAGTTGAACCGCAGGATCGTTACGCAAGTGAGAAACCTCGAAATTGCCAAACCGTGACAGCGAAGCGTTTTCTCGTTTCACGGGCCGGCGAACAGTGTCCTGCACTGCTCCACTCGGTTCGTGGGACTTGGCCCTCGCCGCATGACGGTCCGTTTCTTTAAGCCCTCAAGACACAAGACCTCTAAAAAACAGTTGAAATATAAAACGAAACTTTATGTATTACATCCTTGGTATGTAGACAAGTGATAGGTTCTATGACAAATGTATTGTCATAAGAACGTTCTGTATGATCGAACTAACAAGGACGTGTGTAACTTGAGGTTCGTAGCTTCTAGATATGGGGCCTAGGAGTCGCCAGACTCAGATGATAGAGTGAGAGAGACTCTTGACCTCATAAACCACCCGTGAATATAATACCTATGGCTAAACTTTTGGTGGGTTCTCCTATAAGATTTCAGTATTTTTACCGTCTCGTACTGTTAAGTTTAAATAAAACTCTTTTTTACTCATGGAGCAGTAGTATTATTGCTATGTTTTATTGGGTACTGTTAATTCGATTCCAATAAATACCTTTTTCCTGGCTTCTTCCAAATAATTCCTTTTCACTTATGTATCGTTTTCATTGATGAGTCACTATTCCAATTGGTGCCTTACAGGTGGTTAATCAGATCGAGTTGAATTTGTAACCCTTCTCGCCAATTTTCGCTGAGGGACTTCACATTTCGATTGCCTCGATTCGGTGTATCAAGGTGAAATCGATTACAAGCCTTGCTTCTTCGTTTGTAGGAACAGAAATTTCATTTATTGTCAGCTTAAAAAGGAACTAATACATGAAATTGTTACTTTGCAAGTAATTTTATTGATCATTTATTTAATGGCCTCTTTTATGTGTGCGGATATCGTCAGGCTTTGAGAAACGTTATATTGGTCGGAAATTATAATACAATGTTGTTCCATCAGGAATACATGTAGGTATCGATTTAGTACCAAAAAAGGAAATATAATTTCACTTTAAAATGATTGAAGGAAAAGAGTAGGAGTACTCCAGGAAGGAGTGTTGTGATAAATCCCTTCGTATCTGGTTATGTCGCTAACTGTAAAGCGAAAAATTTCTACTTTGTCATTTCGTATATGATGACAATAGTTAACAAAAATAATATTTATTTTAGTTAAAATATTCTGTCGGGTCACATTTAATTAGAATTTTATGGACATACAGTAAATGGACTCGGTGCTGAGAAAATTTGTTTCTGACTCCAACTTTGAAAATTGCAGTTTATGTGAATGTAACGGCTACGTTGTCTGTATTCACATGTCTATATTACACTAAGGATATCATTCAGAACTTCATCCTGATGATTCGCCCTGCATATGATTGAAACGTTGTGATAAAGCAAGTCAATTAACTCAAAGAATCCGAAAATATATCCTAATATAGGTTATTGTAACTGTTGTGGATTAAAAATTATAGCGTCCTTTACTATGGCTCCAACTCTAAAATTGTGTGCCCATACTTTAGACGAAATATCTTTATCAATTTTCGGTGGCTCCAATTCGAATAAATCTGTAATCCCAGTTAATTTATAAATTTAAAAGTTCAATGAATGTATAAATATTTTGAGTGACGAACAATACTACAATACATAATAAAAAGTATGTTCATAAAGCCGACGGTGGATCGAGTCATATCATAGTCATAGCTATCGATTGCAAATTAAGCTATTTAAATCGATGAATGACAGTCGTGGGCAAACGCGTTAATTTTCAACAAAAAGAAAAGTACAGAGAAGAAATACTACTTAAATATTTAGGTAAATTATATTTACCGAAATAAATTGTGGAAGACGACAAAGAGACGTTATTTTGAGGATGGAGTGACCAAAAATGGAATAAGTGGAAGAATTTTGTTATATACTTATAAGTATACATATATAAAAATTGACCACGAACCCGTGTGAGGGGTGCGTGGTAGGTGCGCGGAGGGCGTCCGGAAAACCTCAGAGTAAGGATAAGGTGTCCTCACTCTGAGGTGTAAACACTCGAACACAGTTCAGGAATGCAGTTCGTCACATGCTGCTATATAGCCGCGGCGCGGATACAGATATGCCTAGACTAAAAAAAAAGGCATTTTGCCAATTTAAAAACTCTAACAACCAACAACGCATGCTTGGATGTAAGTAAATATATCGGAAGAATGTCTTTGGAGCATGCCAATACGGTGTTGAGGCATGGGAACATACAGAAAAGACGAAGTTGAGTAAATCAAATTGGTTTGTTGAAAACCCTTCAAAGAAGTTACAAACTTATTGTGAACTAGGCAAAACAGCCCCCTCGAACGCGATAATGATTGGAATATCGAAAGGGAAGAAATGCTGAGAATTTCCACGAGTGGGTGGCGTCAAGCACATGATTGGATAGGTAAATGATGATGCTATGATGGAATGTTGAAACTTTTTGAGGACAGAATAGAATTGAGAGCTGCAGCTAACTAAAATTCCAATTGATAAGTGCTAATGACGAGTATTCATTGAATAATGACGTCATTAAAATTTATGGTCGTGATGCTTGAAAGGAGTTCGTTGATTAAATTCAAATTGTTTGATTGTTGCAGATAAAGGAAATTTGAGGGATGCCTGTGATCACGGAAAGACGGAGTGTCCCACGTCATTTCTGCCCGAGGTGTGCCAAACCAAAAGTTTGGTTTATTCATTCATATTATTAAGTTACGCTCATATTTTCCTTATCCCTAATGCTGGTGCAATTCTCTCTTCCATGGCAACTACGGGAGCTACGAGCATTTCCTTTCTTCGTGCCGTTTCGGTTTACCGAAAATTATAGTTGGTACTTTTTTAGAGAGCACTGATGTTCCCTGTAGGTGTACAGATGCGTCACCCTCCGGGCAGAAGCGGAATACTTTTACAGTACTAAGCTATCACTCCGTCATCCGGAATACAAAACACCCTTAATCGACTCGCAGTTACATGTTGACATGAAATGGCTCGGCGGCCTTGTCCGCGACTCTTCATTCATCCCCTTTATGTCCCACGCGTGCGCATACGTGGTCAATTTATGTCAGTGCACATTTGCGGGCCGTGTGTGCAAGCGCGCACCTCCGTCTGTGTCGGGGCTATGTCCTTGACCGGTTGCTACAAACAGCGTTTCTTAATGCCACTTGACTAACTCTTGCAGCGTGTTTGGGAGCTTAATTTCAGTCGAGAATGCCCTATGGTCGAAGATTACTCCCAACTAATTATAAGCTTCATAAGACGCACGTAACCTTGAAGTCACTTCTGATTTGGTCGAAGGGCGCGAAAGGTTTGATTCCCGTTCTCTGGAAATCATTGAAATTTGTCCAAAGGTAGTTCTGGTGGAGTCTTCATTGTTTCCCATCAACATCTGCATGATATCCTGCGAACCAACACTACTCAACGCCCTTTCCGGTGTTAAAGTTATCATTAGAATCTTGTAAGGACTTGACCACTACTTCAGTGCACTTTTAGAGTACGAGCTCTCTCGCTGGAGAATACTTTTAGAGGTATGAATTATGTTTTACGGTTATCGAAGTAACACAATATGTGTGGTTGAATCACCATTTGCCTCTTTCTTCCCCATGGAATCCAGTCATTCCATAGAGGTAGCAAGGGGCACGCAGTAGACACTCTTCAACACACATCAACACTCCATTTCATAAAGTTTTCAAATGAGGCACGGAAATTCCTGAGGTTAATGGAAACTTGTGCATTTTAATTACTCGATAGGGAGACAGCTACGTTTCTGGAATATGGGAAGCACGTTGTAATCTGAGGCTGCCTGCCATTAAAATAATATTTTTTAAATAGCAACTCGCCTTGGGAATGTGTAATGAAACAATAATTGCCATTTGAAATCCTTATTTTCAAGGTATGTGTTTACCTTTTCATTTTTTTTAACTAGGTTCTTTTCTATTTGCCTCAGAGCTGGATTAGATACAGCTGTGAATTCACATTAGAACCGGTTAATGTGGTTACGGCCTTACTTGGTCCTTGAAGATTATCCATCGTACCAAGTTTCCTGGTACATTTCATGGTCATGACGTTCCGTCGCCGCACGCCATATATTGCTTACCTACCTAGGTACTTAAGGATAACATCATCGTCATGTAAAGCATGTAGGTAATTTATTTTTAAGGCGCATTCCGCGGCTAAAACGATTTAGAATAATCGATACCACCTGCAAGATTTCTTTTTTGTTGCAGAGGTAAAACAATTCTTGTTGTCATTTTCACACGCGAGATAGTGTTTAGTTTTTATAATGCACACATGCCAGTTTTAGTTGACGTCATTTTAAAACTGCTGCGAGCTTAATTTGACACTTACTGGAACGAAGAGATTGTTGTAAAAAAGGTAATTCGGAATGATTCTATGAAATCAACCTTAGAATTGATTTGCCCATGATGATGAAACTAATATGTGTGTGATATTTCATCCGCTTTTCGTTTGTTGGTTGGTGGTGAGGGAGACATTACAGCACTATACCGTCGCATAACAAGGGAAGGACAGCAATTCGTTTCCATTCCGTCAGACTTGACGTGCCTACCTTAAAAATCTGATCTCTGGAAAAGGCCTCACGGCCGACCGTGGTGGGATGAATGGCATCGAAAAGTGAAAAGGAAAGAAGTGCTCGTATTACAATTTCTCTCCGACAATTACCGAGTTTGTAGCATGGGACGATTTTTCCGAATCTCTCTCAGGACCGGTGGCATCGTTGGAGATCCAGAATGATTTCTTATCTTTATCAGGGATGTAGTGTGTGATTTAGTCCTGTTGAGCAAACTCGGATTTCGTATGTGAGTTTGGATCATCGCCGGAATTTTGCGATTTGCGGTGATGGAGGTAGTGGTGCTGTCAGGCGGATGGATGAACAGATACCCGGTAACCTGTCACCAGACTTGCCAATTCTCTTTTTGGCCTAACATCCGTAGTATATCTGCTAACAAGACGAAATAATCAACGCTCTACTCTCAACGCACTCGTAGCGTAGCAGCTATCCTTAATCACCGCCAGCACTCTAGCATTTATTTATATTAATATTCCACCTAGGGGTGAGAGTGACCTGCATCTCTGCTGCTGCTTCTTGGCTGATTAATGTTACGGTTTTCCGTTACCTTCCTCATCGCTATACTACAACCGTTAAAGTAATTTCAGCCACGCACGCAGTGAAATGAGGTTGGAGTACCAACCACTGCCGTCTCTAACTTAATTTATAGGAGGAAAGGCTGTTGTTCCTCCAAGAAATTGACTGTCGAAAGGTGAGCGCTTTACACTCGCCACACCCAAGGCTCCATCATAGATTTTCTTCCTCTGCCTATGCAGTCTAATTGACCCGTAGAAAGACCCCTACGTCCTTTAGGTACTGCCACTTACTGTTTTCGAGTGAGGTATAATGGGTTTCTTTTAGAAGAGATTGGTTGATAGGGCTCGATAAGATGATATTGACATGCCCGCGTCACGACCTACTCCCGGCGTATTTGGAGCTCACTGACGCGGTATCGGAAGAATTTCGGAGAGCGAGGCGTTTCGATGCGATTGAGACGATAATGGGAACGAATGATTCTGATATGATGATGATGAGTCTGGTTAACTTTCGAGTCGAATTTGTTTTTGCCGCGTCGTTGTAATCGATGTAGTTATTTACAGAAACATCTGCTACCGTTGTCTTCAAAAATATTGAGCAGCTTTGAAATGTTATTCGTCAAAAAACTCAAAATTAGGAGTATGTTTTAAGATTTATCATTTTCCTTCGTTATTAATTGCTTGCATATTAAGGTTCACCACTGTAGGAATGCCCGTTAATTTGGGATTGTGACGTCTGATAAATATATATGATCGACCTTTGACATTGTCAATGTGCCTTGATGACACCGGGAACGTATTTTGCGTGCGCGTACTGTATACGAAATGCGTATGTATCTCTAATGTGTAATTTCTCATGTGTTCTTCCGTTGTACTGCGGTTCGTCTGTAGTTCTATTATGGGTCACAGAGAACGTATTGGCCGGTAGATACATTTATCCTGTAATCACAGATGCACAGCTGCAAATGTGTGCGTATTTTAAGGAGAGCCACACCGTATTGCATCGGGTAGCTGGATATTGTGTAAATTTAGATTAAATATCCCTACTAAAGTAGATAGATACCGCTTATCGGACGTAATTTATAGTAGGTCAAGGGATGAGTCAAACTGTTTCTTTAAATCTTCACGTTCACCAAATCATTAAAGTAAGGCTCATAATAAATCTGGATGGCGATTTGAGGCAGTTCAAAAATTGTGAACTGCCTTGTATGTTATGATTGTATTTATGTTACAGCCCACCGCAAGTGAAAGCGCTCACTGTGCCTTGATTTTTAATAAATTTTATTTATTTTAGATTTTGCTTTCGTGAGTAGTACTTAATGGCCGTAATTTAAATGCCCCTCTCATTAATGCCTGTCATATGTTCTTATTTTGGCTAATGCCCCAGCTGTCAAAAATGCTCCCTTTTATATGAAATAAGGTTATAAATGTTGTACCTCTTGTAGGTTTCACTATTTCTTTACCCATTCAATAAGTAACCTACATAGGATAAATTCCAAGTCCGAAATTGATTACAATTTAAGGATCTTATCCCGTGCCTCGACGAGGCGGGAGTCACCTTGTTACTTCGTAAATCCTTTGGTCCTGATAAAGTGACCGAATTTTAATACTACCAGATATAATGTTGCGTAGAGGCCATGTGTTCTAGCGGTCGGTTATTTATAAGTATTATCGTATTTTCATTTACGGGATGACCTCGGTGATAACATTCAAAAGATTCGTGTTACCTTTCCGGGAACATGATAATTTTTTTTCAATAAAATCGAGTGGAAAGATCTTCCTCCGCCATTCCCTATCAGAACACTTCTACTTTCTTGTAGGCATAGTAATCATATCCAATGTTTGTGGTTCATGGTTTTCTCTAAACTTCAGGACGTAGTCATTAGGTTTATATGTTTTATAATTATCTTTCACTACCTATATATTTCAGGAGATAAGTGTAAGTGACTCAAACAAAACGGTTAATTTATTTTCACTGATTGCAAGCTAAAATACCTAATGAACATGTATCATTCTGTCTTTCGTACTTTTTGATGGATGTATTTTTAGGAATCTCTAACATTTGACGCCACTGCATTTTTTATAACCTATCATCGTTGAAGATTTGTTTAGCCGATTTTGAATTAGAATAATTTCGTGTAGTAATGCTGTGATAATTAGTTTTTTTATACTGTGAATACCTTTCAAAGCGATAAAGCTGGGTTTATTATCTTGTGACTGTGGCTATTCACGCACGACTTCATTAATTTTACTACATTGAGAAACCAAAAACTTCGATTTCCCATTAATCTCTTCCATTTTCGTCCAGAATTAAGATAGTTCGGTGTCGTAAATCCAAAACACACCCGATTGGTAACTGGCGACTGCCATATTAAAAATCTCAGTAAAGTTAAACGATTTTCTCAAGATCAACCGTCAAAGGTAACCGTAGTAAATGGAAAACTAAAACGAATAGAAAAAAATACGTTTGGTTGGCAGAAACGATGATAGGTGTAACTAGAGTAGAAATTAATCGAAGGAATAATGCAATACTCAAATGAAGGGAGAATTCAAATTTTCCACTGGAACTACTGGATGAGGAATATAAGGGTTAAACATGGCGCGAATGGAAGATTTAGACATAGTAATGATCATCGTCAGAGAAATCTCAGAGTCACTGTTCATGAAAAAATATTAGATAAGAAAGTTCGTAATAATATTTTACACAATATTTACATTACTCCAATCGGGATTTAGATGTATATATGCTACTCTCGGCAGAAACACTTCAGGTTCCTTTTAAAAATCGCAAAGGCATTACATTTTAAAAGAGAAACCTACTATCTGGGAGAGAAACGACGGTGGGGGATTGGGAAGTATAAGACTAACGGTCGAATGGTATGAACTAAATTACAAAAAGATGAGTTTTTAAGGCAGTAAGGGGTGGGAGCACTCGGAGAACAGGGATACAGAGGCCAGGGTGGAAGGATAGCACCCTGGAGTCTTGGAAAGTCCCACTCTAAAAATCCGTTATTTCATTGAAAATTGAAGTAGCTGGTAATTTAGGATGGTTAATTCTGTTTATGATCAGGTTGAACCGTTCTTCATTAACACGGAAAGACAGGAAGTCAGTTTTTACCGTATGTTTGTCGAAAGGATTTGCAGTCTATCACAGTACAGCTGAGCACATTTTTATGATTCATGGGAATTCATTCAATAAGTTGAGGCCTAATGAAATGTATTTAATACTCAGAACGAGGTTATAACTTCGTATGATTGAAGGACAGCAAAAATAGGTTGCGTCATATTTGAGTCCTTCTGAATGTAGTTATGCATTAATTTCCGTCCTAACACTGCATTCCACTAATCCTTTAGGAGTTGCTGCAACATGCGGTCGAAGTTATCGCTTTTTTTACGAAGTTAGAAAGCCAGAGAGGTCTATTCATAAAAGGGTTCTTCAAAAATGTTCAGCTCATTAGTATCTTCCCCAGTAGGGCGACTTATTTCGATTAATTTCGACGTAATATTTGTTAAGGTAAATGGATTTTTTGAAAAAGTCACTATTTCAATATTTAAGGTTTTCTGCTTTTTAAAATGAAACATGTAAAAAAACTGGGGGAAATGACACTACAGTAAATTTAACGGAGTCACCCACTGCTGTGCATACACACTATGCGTAAAATTCGCAAAGTAAGAAAACCATTCGCCTGAACTCAAGCCTGGATCCCTCGGGAAATCGAGAGATCCGGGTTTGAGTCCCGGTTCAGGAGAATGGTTTTTGCATTTTGAATTTTTCGCATATTCGCATTAGTTCCTAATTTCCTGCAGAATAGTCACGTGGTATTCAAACTCACTCACTTTGGGCCCTGCCCTTGTTAGGTTTGAAGTTAATGGATTATAATGGGATGTTTCTCTCAAAGCTATTTTCATTTTAATGAGATGTTAATTTTGTTTATATTAGGCATATTTTTTGCTTATTAAATTTGTTGCGTTTAAATTGTTGATTACTTCGTAGACTTTTGATTTGTGAATGCTGATTAAAAATTCTCTAAAATGAGTTTTTTAACTGTTTTTTTTTAGAAACTTATGAAAGTATGTTTTTTTAGCAAATGCGTTTCAATTTTAATGGATGTAAGAGATGTTCCCAAATGACCGCAACCACTACATTAAACCCTCAACCCCCCACAAATTCTTCCAGAAACATACTTATATTCCTTCTAAAGGACTCCCATTTACCTCTGTAAAGGGCAATTATTCCTTTATGATTTTCGTTATCTTGGGTGGAAACTGATATTTGTTTCATCTAATTCAAAATATGATCTCAGTTGGTAGTAAAACTCAAAGGAAGTAAATTATAGTCTAGTTAGACATAGTGCTTAGATACCTTATTATTAAACAACGGGTTTATATTGAGAGGAATTTGACGGTTCACACGGTAAAATCTTGCATAGCTTTTATTTTTACTGATGGAGTATACTCTAACTATACGAGGTTAATTCACTATCCATAATCAATGGTACATAAGCGACGATGCTGCATTAAAATTTTCAATTACTCGATTCTACGCCTAGACAGCATCTGATAATTTGGAGTAAGTAAAACATTCATATTATATTCTTAAGCGACGTGACCACGATTTCAATCTGTGCGGGATTGCGCCGAAAGAACTTGGAGGAATATTTTTCATGCCCTGTTTACATAATCATTTTCCTGGAAACACCTGTAATGCTATGAAAGTGCCTGTTAAATTAAAAACAATATATTGGCATCGGGTAGGGCTCACTGGGTGAGCTGTACCCTCACCTGCCAAGCCGACCTTCGGGTTGATTACTGTGATTTGATTTGATATTGGCAGAGGGGTTCCGTCTTCCTGTGGTTATCGACTGACAGTCATATTCGAGACGCAACTTGTTTTAAAGCAATTTTGTTAAATTCAATGTTTGAGGACGGGACGACTGACGAGATAATTCTGGAACTGTGTTCGAATATATTTACGCATGAGAAGTTACGAATGTCACAGTTTTAAAATTTTCCATTATTAAAAGGAAGGATCGCCATTAATGAAGATCTAGTGGCCGAAACTGCAGTTTTGGCAATTTACTACTAATAAAAGGAATGAGGGCCATTCATTTTGCAGTCCAAAATCCCCCGAATGTGTCTAAATTTTGGGATATTTCTCAATATTTGCACACTGCACACCGTACTTTTCCAATTTGAGGTGCGAGTGGGAAAGGGGCACGTAAAGGCACTGACATCAAGGCGTACGAAACTGATACAACCGACTCACCTTCCTCTGATGGCAACAATGAGTTTCTTAACTTGGCTCATTTCCTAACAAATTTGAACACCCTTCGTTTTCCCTTCGAAGGCAGTATATAGTTGCCGAATTCGGTCGCGGCTCGCTAAACTCGGGAGTTCTTGAGCTCGGACCGCTGGCTGAAATCGCGAATGGACTCTGGATATCTGAAATCTTTGAGACGCTGTGTGCAACGGGAACGACGATTGCGATAATTGAGAAATGGATTAAGAAGAGACAAAGTTTTTTTTTGGATGTGAAGTACTGCTGAATAAGATCACCTGATGAGCGGTCTAAAGATGCGCCAATGGACCGTAAACTTCCGGAACTTGAAGTGAATGGGGTAAACGTTTTAAACTCGTGGAAGTCTTCTCTTTCCTAATTCAGCGTTTAAAACCGCTTGAGTCTCGTTTTTAAGCAAACATTTCATGACCATGGACTGGGTACTCTTGGCGATTTTCAAATTTTGGAAATGGCTGATATCCATGACAACGTAAACTCGAATGTGTTGTGTGCTTCTGGTCGGCAGTTTCTCCGAGATTTTCGTCTGGTTCAGGTTGTTTTGTGCATGTTCTTTCCGGATTCCAAATGTAGGAGCAGGTGGTTGGCAGGTGCTTATTTCATTCCGGGTGGATTCCAAAATTGGCGTCGCCACTCCGTCCCCGATAACTATATATATAGTCTTTCACAATCTCTTTAATTTATAGGGAAAGTTCTTAGGCCGAATAATAGCCGCTTGGAGATAATCTAGGCCCTTGGTCACCTTGGACTCGCTCGGAAAGATGTTTTCCATTCCTTGCGGCGGTATCTTCGAACAGGAACTCGGAAACGAATGCGTCACTCATCGAGGTGACTGCGAGTTCTCGTCGCAAATCAAGACTCGTGAAAGCTATCGAAGGAATTAGTTCACTGGTTGGTTTTGAAGCTAAGTTGTCAACCCTGAATTTTTTATCTCTCTGTGGGTCAAATGCTGGACGAAACGGGGAAGATGTCAACTTAACGAAGCTTCATCTTATCATGGCAGCATACGTATAATACCATAAACATACCATGCTGCTTTTAACCTTGATTAACCTTTATTATGTGGATGAACTGTTTTTGAAAAGTATTATTTCGAAATGACATGTGATTAATAGGTGCGTAAGTTATCCATCACCGTTATAATAAAACTCGACCGCTGAAATCATCCTTTGGTGATGGTGCCTTACCTAAATGAAAAGAGGGACCTGAGCATCCATTCTCATGGAACGCGGAAGAATTTACGGCTCAGGGTCAAGATCGTCCCATTGAAGAAGGAAATCACGAAAAAACACCCACTAGACTATTAGTATTCTCCCATGACTACCCTATATCGGGATGCGGAATCGAATGATTTCGCGAATTCAATGGCTTATGCTAACACAGCCACTTGTAACCGCGGACCGCAGGAGAATGGATTCCGCAAATGGGTGTGTCAATATGCGTGTCATGATAACAGTCAAATTTTGTGAGAAACTTGTGGTGAATGTATTTCCAACCACATCAGTCTCATAATAGTGGCACCATTTTCCGCTAGGTTACGCTAGTCACGCTAGTTTGGCATTGAATTAATTGCTTAAGAATAAGTAAAAAGGGTTATTGTTCTTGAATGAGATTTTTTTTAATATTGTAGTGAAACACTCAATGACGGAGAGTCGAGCCTTTTTTTCCACACACACTCCAATTAAAGGCGTGTATCAAAACGAAGACAATGTCGGTACATTTAAATCCTCTCCATTGGGCAAATGCATTTTATAGCAAGAACGTCTCTTCTTCTCCCAGTATGTAAGATTTAATTGAATGGCTATCATGCGATGGAGCGTTGGTTGAAAAGCGAGGATCTCTGTTAACCATGTATGAATGTATTCAGCCTTTCTCAACAGCAGCAGCGTCTTCCTCGATGGGATTATACTGAGGTGCGTTGGGCATCTTTCCCTGTTTTTTTTGCTTACAACGTTACCATAGATCCTGTAAACCTACAACATTTCGGATCGGCGAAGATACAATAGTAGGTATGTTCCGAAACGACTCGACTTGATTTCGACTACATATCCTCGTTTTTGGGCAGCGACACGTCGATTGTGTATAGCGGGATTAAAAGTTCGGTTATATAATCGATGGGCCGTGTGTATCTTCACAGGAAAATAATCGAGTTCAATTCTGAACTTCCTTCCACCGTTAGTTATCTAATGACAGAATCACAGGGCAAATCATGAAGATGTAATTGATGAAAGATAAATTAAAGGTATTTTTGAGTGGTGATCCCTTACATAATTACCTGAAGTGCCCTGCATTGAGTTGACTCACTATGCCAATTGTACTTAGCATTAAGAAGACCATATTTTTACGAGACATCGTTTTGATCTCCACGTCCGAACTCAAAATGCCAATCACACTGAACAAACGCCAAATTCCTACTGTGTCGGATACGTGCCATGTGCTGTGGGAGCCTGAAAGTTGGAGGAAGACGATGATGGGGGTAGGGTATAGCTAAAATTTCACGTGACGGTAGAAACGACGACATGTAGCTAGCGCATTGCGAAATTCTATTGATAGAAAGAAATTCTCGGAAATAGATTCATTCAGGTGTTTCACACAACTCGAGGAGACTTTTTCGTATAACCGGAGAGGAAAACATGCATCAGGTTCGAATGGGAAGCTATTTTGAGTAGTAACATATTGAGATAGGAGCTTAAAATATCGAAGGAAATTTCTACCGTTGGATTTGTATCGCGATTATCGATGTACGTAGAGTGTGCGTAAAGAAGCGATTGCTAGATGGCTCTGCGGTCCGTTGTTGCTACCAATTGTATCGCAAACGTTGAGGTTGTTTGATTCCTTCGTGCGGAGGTTTTGAAATGAAAACGGCTTTTGCGAGACACCGTCGCCTGCAGGATAAACTCTGGCCGGAGTTATTATTTATAATCTATATTTTATATCTATAATTATAATCCATTTTTTTCCCCTGGATTTTTGCATTTTTATGTCAACTAGATGAATTTGTCAAGTTTCAATATAATAAAGCTTACAGTAGAGATAATGGAGAAAACCTCTCAGAGGTTCTTTTAGTGCTTTCTGGACGATTATAAGCGTTGCATGTACTAGGGATGGTCAGCTGAATCACAATTAACGATACAGCTGTATCGATGTATTGGAAGACTGTTGGCCACCTGAGGTTTCCCGTTAAATGCTGTTATAAGGGAAATCGCATCGCTTTTTAGACTCGTGAATTTTTAGATGAAGTTCCCTGGAGGTACCATACCCACTAGGCTACCGCGTCACCTTCTTAATCCGTCCCTCTTTCTTTGGTCTCTGTATTTATCCCTTGGTGGCTTTAGTGGGACCTTCCCTACTATTAAATGCGCCGAGTCTCAAGTTGTGCTTGATCCTTCAGCTAGTTCCTCTTTTATGTATGATACTCCATAAAATTTGTCCTCTTTTACTCGGTTGTTTCTTCTCTTTTCTCATATCATCTGTCAATATTATCTTCAGCATCTACGATTTTGTAGTAAATTACCATATTTGTTTCTGCTTCCTCTTATAAGTTATTCAAAAACGCATTAGAAACAATTTATTTTTGTTCGCACTGAAGACAGCACAAGAACAGGTATCATAGTTTTACATAATATCTACCTATAACAAAGCTCACTGTGTTAATTTTGACTAGTCATGGCTGTAATTTATTAAGATATTTTGTGCATACCGCGTATAATAACAAATCTTTAGCTGCCTAGTATTGTAAGTGGAGTAGATGACAATAAGTAAAAGTCATTCATCAGGTACCTAAGTATAGGTTATGTCCTAGATGAGGCATTCCTGTGCCTCGTGATGAAATACAAACATTTACCATCCTTATTCATTTCAACTGAAACAGTTCTTAAAAATAAATAAAAATTCTATTTTCAGAGCCGGTGAGTTTGATTCTATCATTTGGATCTGAAGATTTGGTATGTTATTTTACTTGTAGCCATATGTTAATTCGCCCGTTGGTTAGTCACCAAATGTAATACCATCGAGAATTTCTCAGTAATTATCTGGTATGTTCCCACCATTAAAAAGATACCGTGCGCCTGAATGCTGGGTGAAGGTGAACTGCAAAAATACAGATTTCGCCGCACGAATATAAAGCGCGCCTATTTTGTGTTTGACTTCGATATCGTTGACGTCATATTGTGCAGTCCTTAGGTATTCACTAGTTCCCAAAACGTTTTTATCACGTACAAAAATGCTAAAACAAATTTATATGTATCAATACTGTTACCATTAATGATAACTGTATTGATAACTTATCAATCTGTTGTTATCATCTTTCCACGAACGGATGCTCATGGAACGGTGTTTCTATACCTTAAAGCGACCCTTATCCTGATTAGGTAATAAATTATCCCATCACCATTAACGTAAGAATCGCTGAGCCACAGCTGTCGTATTGTTTTGGTCTGCCAGAAATATCTTCATATCTCGGTGATCCGCATGCTCTAATTTGAAAGCGTGCAATGTTTATATTTAAAGCCGTGAAACTTCACTGTGCGGTCTCTAATGTTTTCAGGGCGAAGTGCTCTTTTGATCTGCCTTTTGATACTTCATTTTGAATATTTGTGTTGTGTTGTAGGAACACAGAAGATTAAGGGAATTGAAAGTGTGGTATATTTCCGAGATAAAGTTTAAGGTTCGATTTTTTCAAAGTAATATTTCCGTTTCATATGGACGTTGTGAAGAGAATTCAGGTTAATTAATTGCTCTTCGACGGGCGAAACTAAACTGAGCGTCAAGGTATGTTCCGTTTAAAGAAGGCTATGGGGTTTCTTTGGTCTTTCATCATCACAAATATTTATCAATGTACTACATTTCACCATCTCCCAACTCCGAATGCTGAATGCAACATAACAGTTATTAATATCCCATAATCGCAATTACTACTTAATTTTTTACGCATAATTATAGGTAGGAAATCAATGTGGGAATGACATATCCTCATACCGTAGCCACTCCCCTTCTCGTTACTCAGGTTAATCATCTTTTCATCGGCTTGTATTGAATCTAGTATGTATTTATTGATGTTAAGAGAACTCTCCGGCGTAACTTGGTGAAACATTCTATATTCATAGTAGGTAAAATTAAATCTAAAACGTGTTTTGTTTGGTTGTAGTCTACCGGTTAGGGTTTTGATGGACACGGACATGAATTGATTAACATCTTAACATCCTAAACTACAGCCTGGCCATTCTTCACCACCGCGTACTTTCTACCCGCCTTCATTCCGTGCATCCCAAACCTTTTCCTCCCCCTTTCTCGTTTACCCAATACACTCCCCTTTACCATGCTCTTCAAAGATTTGGTTAATATGTGTACATTTAATTGTTAATAATTTATCCCCCGAAATTCAAGCGTCAAATCGTGAAATTACATAATTGTAACCACAGATAGCACGCGATCAGGTAAATAATAGGTACGTTGACAATTAAGTTAAATAATGAAGTACAGTATATTCTTGGTTATTTTTCATTTAAATTCTATTCATTTTCGCTACTCCGACCAGTTAAAAAAGGAAATAAGGGATAACTATTAATAATACAAAAGAATAAAGGTTATTTAGGTATACCTTCCGCTATCCCCCAGTATCGTTATAATAAAGTTCCCAAGTACAATGTAAAGGATGAAAATGCACTCGAAGGATATTCAATTTAGTCTCATATCAGTTTTCAAAAAGTAATTTCCTGAAATTATGTTTTTCTTTACGCACAAATTTGTCTTTTTTACTTTATAAAATCTATTAGAATTTATGCTGCAAGAGTGAGTTTTCAATTACGTGCTATACAAATTTTAACCTAGATAAGAGGAGAGAAATTTGTTATTTTGCTTGCTTCCTTAATCAGTTATCAATTATCATTCCTTCTTTTTCACGTACAAAAGAGATGTAAAGATATACATATTAAATAAGGGAACGGAAAACCACACAATTTTATTACAAATCAAATATAATGAACAGAAATGGAGGAGATTTTGAGAGGAGAGTGAGTGGGTTTTGAAGGTCGTGATAGAAGAGAGAAAAAAGGTACTTGGGATAGGGAAGGACAAAAAGAGACTTCCTGAAGGAAATGCGACGAAATTAAGAAAAAGTAATGGAGGTCAAAAGTCGCATATATTTTTCCATTCAATTTCGGGAGTCAAAGGCTGGGTAATATTTTTTAAGGGCCTCTGGACGATAGAATAATGTTAAAATTATATTTAGATTATCTTACAGTTATCGCCAGTTCACACTAAAAGGACCCCCCTGCCACAAGCCCTTGCTGTGGCTTGCAGGTTAATATGTAGATTTCATCAATGCCAGTTACGTTCCAGCAGGTGGAGAAGCGGGTGCAAGATGGTGGCGTATTGTTTGGATTGCGGCTTGGTGAAGAATGGCTGTTGCCTCCACACACTTCCGCAAAAAGGTTTTTCCATTGCGTAGCAGGAAACACGAACTTGAAGATAATGTTATGTGAGATATAAATGTCAAGCGCAATCATCAACTCAATTCGTACGTTAAATTCGCTCGGGGAACGTCATTGGCAAACTTGCTGACCCCGATTACAGAAGTAATACCGTCTCTTATGCTAACTTTGGAACGGTGACATTTTCCATGAGGTCAGTTCTTGTCGGTCTAGCCATTGTTTTAGATGGACTCAGGTCTCTGGAAACCATAATTGATACGTAATCGAATGCGAATTCCTTGTGGATGAAAACCCGGCGGAGTTCATCAACGGTGCATTTATGAGCATGTCTGATTTAGACCTCAGAGAATAACCAAGGATCCTTCTCGGTGGAGAACGCCACTGATGTTAACCTCGCTTATAAGTTTGCTATGCACTCTTGAGCATATTGGTGTTTAATAACGTGGTGCGTCGCACTTAATGTTAAAAAGGCCTTGGACAGGCATCCTCTCTTTTGCTTCAATTTATCGAAAGTATGCTTTATATAAATCGCTTGAATCGCTTTAAAAGCCATTAAATGCATCTGAGAGAATGCACGCCACTCGTGACTACTTCTCCCTACCCGGCATCTCGTGAGGCACAATAAACATTTCACTCCCTTCCCACTCGAAATATTTTCTGTAATGCAGCTAGTGGACGCTGATTAAATATCATTTGATGATCCAGTGATATTTTCCTGATATTTTCGCGCACGACTTTCTCATAATGGAGAATCTCTATCCTTTGTTTGCCGTTCTGAGTCTCTGAAAAGATGTGTAACTCAGTGAATTATTGTCATAGCAGATGCTATTTTTTTCGTACAACTCCATGAGGACTATAAACGCTTTAATGCGTAAGCACACAGGCATTAATGTAGCTATAATTTCAATCTGACGGGTCTAAAAATTGAGTGGATGGAGAACCCTCGTTTGAAACTCAGTGGATGCAAATGCTTGAAATTGGCTCCCGAGCAAGGTCATCGGGAAACAGAGAATTTCATTTTCTTCGGCAGTGAAGGTAAGATGTCGCAGATCACGCGATAAAACCTTGAAATGATGGAAAACCTCTATATAGATTTGTGATTTTACATTCTAGAAATTTAAAACCTCCCCATCATTCAATGAAGTCCATACCAACCCAAAGGTAGAGGTGAATGAAATTTCAGTGCCAGTGTTTCGTGCCCACCCTTTGTTGATCACGTATTTCCTCTGACTTTTCTTCCTCGGTTTTCCTTGTGATTTCATCCTTCTGCTATCTTTCCTCGTGTAAAGATATACTCAGGTAGTTCTTATTTTACCTTGGATAACTTTCTCCTAGTAAACCCTGAGCACTGTCATTCGGTTTAGTCTCGACGATAAGTGGATGGTCCGCAGAATCCTCGAGGAGGTCCACATTGCTTTTGGACGATTCATCCATACTATGGAGTTTTAGAATTTGTTAAGTCAAAATATTTTAGCAGTATAATGCGTAGCATAAAGCAGTGAATTAGATTATGAAGATGCTGGAACTGTTCATGCATTTTTTCCTGATTTATCATGTGAGTAGTTGCATTATGTTTAAATTAGTTTCAGTTACTTATGGGTACACGTAGAAAATACACTGAAATGCAAAGAAGGGAAAATCAACACTATGACACTCCCGCTCATAACGTGGCAATGCGCCATTGAGTAGCTTGCTTACATTAATCCGGTGTCAAAGTGAATCCATGGTAATGACTCACTAACTCACCAAACCTTCCACGATATATTACGGAAAACTAACAGAACAGTTAGATTTCGCCACACGGATGGTTTGTCTGACGGCGGATGGAGTGATTGATGTTGTGTGTGGGGTGATGGGGATTTTTTTTGTAGATAGACCTCCCGATACAAATAAAGTAAAAAAGTGTTCGTATCGGTAGTCCCTTGGTAGTCACGTTTAATGAAAAAAAAATGTTTGAGACCTCCACCCCCGCGGGCTTATCAAGCAAGGATCCCACCCCCGTCTGTGGGTCGCCTCATTATCGTCGCCAGTTTTATTTTCCTCTTCAAATCCAGTATTATGGTACGTAGATGACATGTTGGAATTTCACGTGCGACAAAATAAAAGGGGTTTCGACGTTTAGTTCGTTGATTTACATATGCTTTGCTATTTAGTTGTAATTGTAAAAATATTGTTCCCCAGATTTCTTGATGGTAGCCTTTTAATTCATTCATTGAAAATTTTCCGTAATGCAGGATTTTCAGCTTTTCACGTTCTACCTATGCCGTATATGGTGAATGTGTTGTTTTAATTTTATATGCCTTTTAAATCATCGGGTATATGTTTCTCTTATTTCGTTGGCTCTTTATTTTTGCTCTTTATTTATGCTTTGACAATGTCACGACGTGCCGAAACCATGGTCGATAGACAAAAAACGAANTTCATTAACCATTGCAAAATAAACGGTGCACTCAACCGGAATTTTGAGTAACGCTAATTTTCCCTTTGATAAATGAGATTTCCGTATGATTAAGACTTTGTGTTCGAGATGCTGTCAAAACCATTTATCTGAAACGAATTAGTAACGTTAAACGATGAGGTTGAAAAAGATTTATTTTGGGGAAGTTAATTTATTGTGAGGTTATTGTATTAATCTTTAGTTATATGTTTTTTTATTCCTTTGTAAAACTGTTTCTTGTAAGGTTTGTTCAGATTTTCAGCCGCTTCATGTTACCACCCGACAGAATGGTTGACTTGTAGCTATTGTGAAAAATAATAATTCTAAACGAAATTTTGTATTCAACAAATGTATTATAAATAAGAGTTACTTTAATATGCTTGTAACTGCGTACTAAGTAAGAGTGGGCCTTGGGCCCCAAGCCATGGTGGGGGCCATCTCTGTCCTTCACTATCTTAATCCTCAACCTAGCTTATTCACGACATTCCTTCCCTTTTCATTCCTCGTTGCTCTCCCCTTGTTCCTACCCTCCCTCCTCTCTTCCTCTTAGCTCGGCACTCGGGGTATTACTCTCCTTGACAATGTCACGACGTGCCGAAACCATGGTCGATAGACAAAAAACGAA
>LYUA01002262.1:293306-305128 GCA_002093875.1 Calopteryx splendens | reverse complement strand
TATCTTTTCTGTAGATGATGAAACCATTCGGAAAAACTTCGCTGTCTGCTCTGATTTTGACTCCACGTACGCCAATCTAAATTGTAGTGTAAAATATTCATGTTATTTGCAGCACTTCTTGTACAAATTTTGGACTAAATTGAAGTACAACGTGTCTGAATTAAACAGTGAGCGGTTGAGTACCAGAATTTGATAGCACGCTAGGCATACCTAGACTATTCGCAGTGCATATTTCTAATAGATAAGGAACGACCTGAGAAATTATATAATTCAAAATATGCATGGTATTAACGGTCACTTACGTCTTTGCGTCCATTAAAGTATCTACCAACTATCTCTAACTATTTACTAATGCACAAATTCAACTACGGATCATTCACAAGCAAAATCTTTATTTAGACTTATAAACGATTTAGGCCATTTTCGGCTCGTGATTTGGCCAGTTTAAGTGCTATTATTCCCTGTAGCTAGAATCTAAAAAAATCTTTGCCAAGGCTTTTTCAAAGATTTTTTTTTGTTATTTAAGCTACTGTACTTGGAAAGCTACTGTATCTGTACAGGAAAAGTACGATGCAATATAATTTACGATACTTAGCCATAAATATTAAATTTTATTTTAACAGACTTAATAAAAAACTGATTTTGTTCTGAAAAGAAATTACTGAGTCTGAATAACCATGAATAATTTTAAGGGACTGCCATGATATCAATTACTTGATTATTATTATTAATCTATTAATTTCAATTAAAATACTTGTTGGATTAAAAAAATAGAGATAACCTGTAATTCGAACTTTGGATTCGTATGATTGAAAGCAAAAGAACGTTAATATAATAACATTTTGTGTACAAGGTAATTCAATTCTCTCCTTACGTGTCGGAAATTGATTCAATTAAAATATAATTAAGTTTGCAATGGAATTTATAATGCCCACCACCTGATACAGATACATTCGTCGCTGAGAATCACAAGCTTTTAAATCATATATGACCTCAAAAGAGTAATTAAATTCCATTAGTTATGCAAAGCAAATAATGTTACAAACTGAAAAAGTGTGCATTCCACGGAAAATAAGTCATAAGTTTATGGCAGTGCATGCTAAAAAAATATTCCTGATAATTTAGGTAAAATACCGGTCAAAAAAGCATAACTCAAGAGCCAAAGGTTCATTCCCGTTCCAGAAATAAACACAGGCAAAAAAATGTTGTCCATAAACTCCTTTTCTCTGCTTTTATTAAAATGTTTCATTTTTTCGCCTTCAAAATTTGTTTTACAGATGAACATCAAGGCTATCTACAACTGGGAAACAAAAGTTTACACGAATGAAAGGCCTTTTTCCGGGCACTCGCGTTTGTTCGAATTGGAGGTCATGAGTATCAATTACATACCGGAACACGCACTTTCACTTTGGCAGAAGTTCTCCTTGATTATTAAATGAACGCTTCATTTGCCTGACTGCAATCGTTATTATCATAATCACTGGACGAAAGATGATTACCATGATGAATCATCAGTTTATAATTAGCATCCTTTAATGCAAGCTGAAAACCATGGAAAATTATGTTTAAAACATTTCCAGAAAATTCGTTATTGTACCAAATTTTCCTCAGCCTAACTAATGAGTTGTCAAGTGCAACCTGTTAAATAAACAAAAGACAATTCGATATTTTCATTACGTTTCACGGACTCGGATAATGCAAAACTAAAAGATAGGAGATAATACACCCTGTTATTCTAAATCAGAGAAAATTTACCACCTAAAAATATTTTTTTTACAAGACTATTGCGACAAATATTGAAAAACTCACTATTTTATATGGTCTCCAACAATGGGAAAACGTCTTAAAAAGGAATATGAAAAAAAGCACGACGAATACATTTGGAATATTATTCTTCAACCTCATTTTAATTGTCACTGCTTCACATTATTACCACTCACTGGAATTCTCCTGTTTTAAACTACACAGATAAATACGACCTGAATTTAAATAAATAAATAAAACAATTTTAAATGCATTCATCCCTAAAAATCAGGATAATAATTTACATTAGACTTTATTAAGAAGCCTATGGCCACTCACTACCAAATCATATGACACGCAAGGCTATATTTCAGTCAAGCAATAAAATTGGGAAAGAATTTGGACCGCAGGGAAAAAAATACGAACATTTGTGAATTTTATAAAATCATGCAACGCAAGTAGAAATTGAACCCAGCCCGAAAATAGTTTGCAAAAGAAAATGGCAACACCTATGTTGTTATAAAATCATTGGGAAGGAGGGCTAAACGCCATTGCTCTACGGGGACAGGAAAGGCTTGTATGCACGTGTGCCCTTGTTTGCACCGCAATCGGGAGAATGGGACGGAGTGGGACTTTGAAAGAAGAAGGGTGTGGGTGCGTGAAACACTGGTCGCAAATGCCCTGAAACCCATCCCTCCCCCCAGGAAGGAAGGGTGCAAGGGTAGAAAATTCGCCGGCCACTTCTCCCTTCCACTACCCCACAGGCAAAGGGTCACTCTAGAGAGCGTAATGGAAAGATAACCCTGGAGTCAGGGCAAAACCGTGGTAGAGTTTCGGAATGGAATTTAATCGTTGGCTAGACGATGGTGGACCTGGGAGAGTGTGGGCAATAGAACGCCTGGCCGAAGTAAAGCAGGGGAGAAAGGAGTCGGGGGGTGAGGAAGTCAGGGGGTAGGAGGGGCCTCGTTTTTGAAAGCGGTCGAACGAGAAGGTTGATGGGAAGAGAAAATGGGGAATAAGATAGTAAACTAGATAGGAAGGGGAGGGCACTCGGCCAACTAAAAAGGACTAGGGTATTTAACCTTGATACCTCGATAAACTTCAATAATACATAACTGATGTGTAAAATACTGAACTATTTGAAGGCCAATGATCCAATAGCCAACATAATTTAATATTTTTAATATTTCTATTTTTTTAAACATTTTACTAGCCATTTTTTTCATTACACTTTATTTCGATATAAGCTCGAACACAAATATAATAATATCATTATCATACGAGTCCATAATTGTGAAATCACTCTCTTGATCTCTATAATCTATCCCTTAACGAGGGTGAGAGAATTATTTTCCCATTTAAAATATTCCATGAAAATAAAAACTGAATACATAAACACAAAAGCTACATTTCGCACGGAGTTATATTTTCCTCTTTTTCATGCGCATACATTAATTACACCACAAGGATGATTTATTTTATATGTTCCATTTGCGAAATTGGAATTTCCAGAGGTATCGTCAAAAAAATTAAAACAGATATGCAAATATTAGGTCTATGATAGAGACTTTTCCCTAAAAACAAAGACGTTTCTCACACTTAAATGAGGATTTGTCACCTGTAAGAGTTAGAATTTAGATTATTCTATCAATTACTTGTGAGATAATTTGATTTCAGGTCAATATTTCTGAAAATTGCCAGTACTGAACCACCATGTGATGCATTACAGCGCATATTGTATGCTCCAGAATAAAAATTCAGCTTATTATTTTTTTAATATTTCAACACACACGAAAAATTCACTCTGTAAAAATCATTCACCCGAACCGGGGGATTTCCCGCAGCTCCTTTAAATATTTCAATGTGGCTACTTAATATTTCTTCACAGCCGAGCCAAAAATGGTTACCGTGATGGCATGTGATGGTATTTATCTTTATCCGAAGGCGCATAAAACATTTTAGAATAATGTATACAAATCAATATAACTCTATCCATTCATTATCCAGAATACTTAGGCAAGAGGAAACACTCCACAGGGGGTTTAAATATCTATCCTCTCAAAATTTTTATCATTAAATATTAAAATAAATAAATAAAGAAGAAAAGCTCAAACCTGAATTATCATAAAGTGCCGCACACTTTTTTTCCATCATACTAAGCTGACTATTCAAAATTATCTAATCAGGCGGAAGATTAACCAAATTTCCCCTCCATTCTCCTCACCTTGAGTTTCCCGTTTTGTTTCTACGGAAAATTCTTTGCTTATTGAGATCCTTTAAAATTTGCGATAAAAAATTTAATTTAACACTTTCATGGAAGAAAGATATGTGCGGTACAATCATGAAAAATCTCTTTTGAAACACCATTTTAATATCTAATTTTAATTCCCATGCTACATGGGATAAATTCTTCGCTTTGTCAGTGAATTTAAATAATATATTATACAATTTCTTAGAATAAATACAGTGTTACTTAATAAATGTTACACCAAGGAAAGTAAATGACATTACGCCTCAATTCAATTAATATCAAACAAGCAACGCCATTAGTTACTTAATTATCTATTAATATACCTTAGTGAATGTTATTTAGCCGATGACGCACATAAAAGTTAATAATTCAAAAGCTCGTCGTAGCAGTGGGCTTGGTAACTTCAACCCATGAAGACGGAACTATGCGTTGATGACTACGATGTTGTCTCGATATAGTGTGGAGCGTGGTGGGTCATAAAGCTCAGTTCAATCAAACCCCCAGCGCCCCTATCACTGCACCGTCATCCCAGAAGCAAGTCACGTATTTCTAACGGATGTTGCTAGTTCAAGGCTTTCTACTTCCCATTAAGTGTATATTGGTTTTGCGTTCGTCGATGACGTTACAAGTAATACTTATATAGTTACATCCCTATAGGTACATGCCAATACTCTGATTTCCTCACCATTCACCCTGGGAACCTGTTCTGTTACTCAATTTTTTTATCGTTGATACCCCTATATATCAAATCACGTGGCCTTGAGACGTTTACTCGCTAATGGCTAACAAAGAGGTTATGCTAACATTCTTACTGTCAATTCTTACTTTTTTTAGTGAGAAACTAAGGCCAGAAGAAATTTATTCCCATTAAACGAGCTACATAGCAGCATTTATTTTGTACTGATGCAATATTATTATAGGCATGCTTGGCTCAGCATTGCATTGCAAAAATTTATTTTTCATCCAGTGTGTAACTGTAATCATTAGTGTAATAAACGGTTGAAATATTTAAATGACTAAATACGAAGGTCTTTCAGAATTTCATTTCCCTTGTTTTTGTATAAATTTAATTTCCATGTGTATTTATAAGAAATCGGAATATTACCGAGGAAAATGTTGAGAAGGCAGTTGTACAGGATTCGGTTTCGAGTTTATTCGCGTTTCTCCCTCATTAATTTCATTTTTTTTTTAGTTTCAACCTTCGGCCAAAATAATTTCTCTTCCTGCATTTTAAAGCTTACCTTAGATAAAAAATACTATGAATCAGTTTACCACAGAATGTCAATCATCAAATGGCCAGAAAACATCAGAGAAGTAACTATTACGCGTGAGATTTGAATGACGGAAATCGATTTCCCAAAACACAAATTACCGTGGTTCATTCAAAATTCGCTTCCGTTTTTTTTTAACCCATTCCATTCCTCCTTTATTTTAAGTATACTATTTCAATTTACAAGATTCTCCTATTAACAATTTAGCACATATGAATGGCCATGAAGCTACTTTTAATTAAAATAACTAAGGTACATTTGGTGCACACTAAATACTCCAAGTCTGATGCCGTATATTTGTCGTCGAATTCAAGCCGTAGAAAAAAACGCTCCCTTCCCTGGGAAATTGACTCACTTGCACAAATTTCACTGCTGCCTGATCTTTCATTCAATGATTTCCTCTCAAATGTCGGCGATACGAAATCTCTCATTCCGGAACATAATGGGGTGCTAACGTCTACTCTCAACTAACGGATGGTGGCAATGAATCAATAATGCCAAAGGTTATTACATCACTGTAATTTTACCCCTGGCTCCAGCAACAGAAAATATGGATTTCACTCTCTCGGAGACTTCTCTAATATGTGATTTAGTATCCACTTTTCTCTTTCATTAAAATGAAATAAACTAAGGTGGTCAATTACGAGTAAATTACAACAAATATATAATACTTATTTTATATCCATTTAAAAAAACTAAAAATAATATATTAGACGTATTTTAAACTAAGGTTGAAGCAACCTTTCATACAAGCTTAATGGCGAATTCCTCGACGCATAAAATGGCATATTCTTATCACTGTGATAATCATATTAATTTTATTTTAGAAATATTAAAAAATGAAGCCGCAGTCATTAGTAATATTTTCATAGTAATAAGAACATTACCAAGTTCTTATTCCCTGCATTAATATGTTTAATTTAGCTAAAAATTCCTAGTATATTTATCGTATATTCATAGAGGATCCGTAAAAATTCAAATTAACGGTTTCTTTTCTCTAGTAAAGCTTTGGTAAATAATTTCTTAATACTTTGGAGCTTTTTTAATCATATTTAATTACATTGGGCAACACACAACATGCAATAAATTACAGTTAGAATCAATAGAAAGTCAAATACAGAAAATGAACAACACTTTCATATTCAAATTTCTTTTGCGGCCTACGTCTCGTTATAGGGTAACATCTTCAAGTGTAACTCTGTATCAAAACCAAAGTTATAAATAAAAGTTGCAAGAAACATTGCCGTGTGTTTTCATTATTGAAAAGTCTATTGCATTAAAATAATTCCACAAAGTTAAGACTGTAACAGTGACCTTAATTTAGCTATTAGTGAACCCTGTTACAAATACTCCCCTTTGACAGATATGTTGGTGTAGTAATACTATGCCCCTATTATACTAATTTACTGTTATTTATGTATGTATATGTTATATTATTTATTATATATATAATAATATATAAAATATTGTGTGACGAAGGGTTAGGTGGGAGAAAAGACTCCAAAGTCTCAATCTCTCCCCGATAATAAAGCCGTTTAGCTCTCTATCTATATAACGTGAATTTTATATTTGTGATAAATATGATAAAGTTACACCAAACCTATAGGTTTTAACTGCTTCGTTCATTTATATATGCAAAAATTGGCATGAGATATGTTGCACCTATTGACGGCTGTGAATTTGTTTCTGCATGCGTTTTACCTTCTGATGCAAACTCATCACGAAATCCGCCAACCAAACTTCACGGCGGCAGTCCTGCCCCGGCCTGCGTTTCATTCTGCGACCGTTCATCCCACTTCCTCTGTGTTATCAGTTTTCTTATTTCGCCACGCTAAAGTCCGCTCTCCATAACTCCTCAGCTTCCTCCTCAGACATTAAAACCTCTCGACCGATGGGAATCATTGGCCATGCGTCGATAACAATAATATCACGCGCTTCTCCCCCTTCCCCAACGAAGACAAATCACGCGGGAAAATCATGTCGCAATATTTCCCGTCCATTTCTCCCGTTCCATTCCGCAGGAGAGTTTGCTCCTACCCTGTTCCTTCCATTTTGAGTTTCTCTCCCCCTCACCCCTCTCCTCTTCCCGTCCTCCAAGACTCCCACACCCTTACGAATCGGCATACATATTCTCCCCACACTTCTCTCCCCTCGCCCACATTCCCCACACACACGCAATCCCCTTCCTCGACCACCCGAAAAAATAAAGGAACCCTCTCACAATCTTCTCCGTCAATTTGCCGAGTGTGACGGCTGCGATATGGGAAGTGGCCCAGGTCAGTAAAATTTCCATCCACTCACTCTGGCCACTTCATCTTCACCCTCCCGAATGTTAGCATCGGGAGAGGGTGGCGGAGGTTGGCATCCTGTGGAGCGACGTTGCCAAACCTCATGTGTATTTCCCGGACGGTTCTTATAGAAGGAGCCGCAAAATCTGCATAGATATCCCTTAAACGGCGTTTTTTCCCTGCCTAAATTGATCAGTTTAACACCATATGGCGACTCGCAAGCCATTTAAAGTGGGCTGGACCTACACCAGGCGCATTTCATGCAACAAAAAGTTTAGGAGGTCCAAAAGATATGTAAGTAAAAAAAATAAACGTAAATAGCAGTGAGCAATAGAATTATATGCAAAACATTAACCATCTGACTACTTAACGGATGGGATACTACCTGCTACTTGTGATTATAATAAAATAATGGAATCAAACTAGACCATTTACTAGAGGGGCCCTTAAGATTCCAAAACAAGTGTAATGCTGAACAGAAAATACCTGATTTACTCAAATTTCAGAAAGAAAATCTTTCAAATGTTGAAAAAGGGAGCCTTTACTCACTATTGCGCCGTATCAGGTGGTCCGCCAACTATGCGGTCTTCATCCAGAACCGTCGCGTGGGGTCGACCAAATGAACGTAGTTTGGGCTGCGTACATTCAAAGGAAAAACAGACCATTTCCGGTGCGATGTGGAGTCTCAAGACGTTTATTTATTTCCAAATGTCTTCACAAAGGCTGGAAGGGATGGACTAGAAATTATTATTTTAGCAATTAGCATCGATTCCCTGTGAAACAATTTAAAAATCGGCCCATCCCTCCATCTAGTTTAACGAATCCTCTCCATGGAGACTTCTTTGATATAGATTAGTCCTTATGGAATGAAGAAAAGTTAGATTTTGAATATGTCACATCTTTAGTTCATCTCTCTAATCTAATATCTCTCCTACCGTAGCGGTATGGGCATTGTAAACAGTTTTTAGCTTCACCAAAAAAGAGATTTGCTTTGAAGAGTTTTCGTTCATTACGAGTCTAATTTTATAATATAACTTTCGTTTTTCGAGTGGTTCCTAACTTATTTCTCCGGAATATCTAGTATCATCACTAACTTTATGACAGAATCGTGTGTCGTAGCAACGAAAATATTATTTCCCTTCACTACATTCGTTTATTTATTAAATAATAATTACCCTTTAAAGATCCCAAATGCTGGCAGAATGTTATTCTAAGAAAAGTCTAAGCAGTGAAAAATAACCAGTATTTTCCCTTTTCATTACGTTTCCATAGAACGCCATAATGTATCCTAATTTTCTGTCAGTTCATCCGTACATTTCTTGTACACTTCATCAATTAAATTCTTTAATAGCTACATCTGAATAATCAATTGTACTCTTATGTAACAAAATTACAATGTCTGCAAGTTTGATACATTTTTTTAAACTTAGCAGCAGTATGAATTTCTAGACATTCGAGCCTAGAAAACAACTTACACGAAAAAACATAAACATCCCAGTCGACGAAAGCCATTTTTTTGTGAGAAACGCATAATGTTTATTTTTAATAATCCTCCCCATATTTTCTTTAAAGAGTAGCATATTACAGCCTCAGATAAAAATATGAAGGTGAGAGATCTAGCGACTACTATTGTGTAATAACACAAACGTGCATTTTCATCTTTTGCGATAGCGAAAAACTCATTTTAAGGTTATTGTATTTCTGGTATCGTTCGTGGCCCTTTAATAAGCTTAGGGCCGTTATTTAGTAATTCAGAGTCAGAAGGGCTTAATAATGTTCCGGTTTGGTTTGCCTTTAAAGGTAAAGCGTATGCGCATTCTATTGATGAATAGTCCTTAAAGTGAGGACTTCTTTACTGCAATTACTAGATATTTTCCGAAAGACGTGAATATCAAAGAATTAAAGAGAAAAACATTGGATGAAGATAAAAAACGGAAATAATTTGATTCTCAAGGAAATATACATATGAAGCATGAAGAAATATGAAGTACATTGTAGTTAGAGGAATACAATAGAGCCGAAACAACAATTTTAGAAGCTTTGGAGAAATATGCAATGGAAAAAAGTTAAATAAATTCATAATAGAAATAAGAATTACTACAGCAAGGGCAGCATTTCAAGCAAAGGAAATTTAAAACTAAAACTCATAGAACACATAAAGAAAGGATGAATGAATCTTTTTTTTATAGATTGGGTTATGCGTCTCAGAAACTATAGATTAAAAAAAGATGAGTAGCAAAGATGATTGAGGAATTTGAAAAGAGAGGCACAAGGAGCTTTTAAAATGTAGGCTGAATACAGGGGAACCAAAGAAAAAAGGCTCGAGAAGAAAGAGAGAGGCAGTGATTGAAATACATACGAAGAAAAGCAGGAAATTAGATCATCATGATACTGAGAAGCACGTAAATGCATACAAAACTGACACAGTTGCCTTTCAAAGAGCCAAAGAGTTTGTTATGGTAATATACTGGTAAGGGTAGGTTTCTGATGGGAAAACGACCCTAACATCTCAACAATCTATACTACAATAACTCATTATTCATTTCCTTATACGTACATTCTGCTACCTTTCATTCTATTGAACATACCTATCTTTTCCCGTCGCAACCTCACTTACCTAGCATTCTCCCTTCTGTAATAGTCTATAACAAATCATCGCCACTCAGTACGACCAGAATCCACTTTTCATTCCTTCATTGGATTTCTCTCAAGAGCTTTCTCTCCACCCCTCATACCACTCCCAGAACTTCTTCGTGTATTTTCCTCTTTGTCCATTTGACTTTTTACATCCTTCTCCATAGCCACATTTCCAAAGCATCCATCCAATACTTGTGAACTTGCCTCAACGGCAAAGTTTCCGAGTCATATAAAACCACGCTCCATTTCAACGTCCTCACCAGTGATTTCATAACATCCTTACCTAAGGTCCTTGCCATCAATTTTCTCCTTCTTGTAAAAGCGTCCTTACCTAATATGATTGTTCTTCTAATATCCTTTCTACCACATTGCCCACTTTCGCTCAAAACGCTCCCCAAATAGCTAAAATGTTTTTCCTGCCCAAGCTTAAGCTCTCCCACTTTAATATTTAACTTAGGCTTTCTTTGTCCCACTATCTCAATACATCCGTTTTCTTCTCATTTATTTCCACCCCATACCTATCACACTCTCTCTTTAGTGAGCTCAGCAATGACGGCAACCCTTTGTATGATTGGCTAACTAAAGCTTGTCCACCCGCAATTCTGATTGATCTGCGGGGACGTAGGTGTGAAAGTAGGCGGGGACTGTTTTGATCAGTTCCCCGCCAACTTTCACACCTACCTCTAGTCCGTTCCAAGCCTCACTTATCCTTTCCGTCACAAATACATTGAAAAGCATTTCTTATAACGGAAAACCTTCGCTTACCCCCTGAATCACTAATGCCCACCCAGTTTCTCCATTTACTACCCTCACTTGTGCAGTCCGAGATATGTGCAGGTTTTGAATAAGTCATCCATTCCTCCAACTTACTACTATCTTCTGCAATACATTCATTAGATGTTCTCAATATTCTCTGCACAACGTCTTCTCGATATCTACAAAAAAATAAACATTGATTGTACTCTATATTCATTTCCTTCGGTGACTTTATCACTGCAATGGAGTCACATGTACCTATACAACCCCTAAACCAAAATTGATACTCCCCTAAGTACTAATCATTTACTTTTTTCTCCATCCTCTCTTTGCTGATGCTGAGTACTAGCTCTGCTGAGTGTGAAATCAAACTCTTTGTCCTAGAGTCCTCATATATTGCCGATTTTCCCTTTTTAATAATGGCAGTTAGTAATGATCTAACAAAGTCTACTGGCCACATTCCACCCTCATAAAGGCAGCAAACGACCAAAAAAAATCAATCTTCCATGTTTTCTAAACTCTTAAATTATTCTGAAGGGATATTATCACTGCAGAATTTAAATACTTCAAAGTAGAATTATTTCCTTATTACCTTAAATATATAACCTATAACCTTTCTTCCGGCACTCTTACAACTTTTGATCTATTTATCTGACCTAATTTATTTCTCAAATATTAATTTCATGTATTTCGCATGCCTGATCGAAAATTATTTCTCTAATATATCAAAAAATTCATAAATCATTGTGTGCATCATCATTCCAAGCCCAAGGCATTTAAAGTTCCAATAGTTTTTCATTTTTGTCGTTTATGGTCAAATATATGCATATATATATATATATATATATATATCAAACACACGAGACACACACGTTA
>LYUA01002262.1:253371-270308 GCA_002093875.1 Calopteryx splendens | reverse complement strand
TATGAGAGACGACCACAATAACAAGAAAGGCCACGCACAGCTCTAAAAATGGAAAGGGGGAAAACACACTAACTACGCAACGGTCATGCAGGTTGGACTCCATGCCCCTGACGCCGTGGGAAGAAACAGTGGGACCCTGATAATGGCAGCTGACCGCATGACTTCGCCCCCGGTGAATGGGCTGGAAATTAATTATGACTCCGTGAACACATGTTTCTACTTTTAGGTTTTTTTAAGAGTGAAATTCCTCCACATGTACCTCATTGTTTTTACTCCGTTGGTAAATTCCATTTTCTCTTTTTTCTTCCAGAGGCAATGATGCCGCGCTTCGCAGAGCCCATTCCTAATGTAACCGTTACCATTGGAAAGGACGCCCTTCTGGCATGTGTGGTGGAGAATCTCAGGGGATACAAGGTGAGTCAGCATTTCATACAGTTTCCGCATTTCCATTACTGTGATCGATTTTCCAATTTGTATATTGCACTCGAAAAAGATACAGAAAGCTTACTTAGGAATACGCCTCACGGAATAAGCCTTTAACAATCGGGTACACTGTAGACTATATTCAACATTGGACGAAACTCCAGTAGTCACTGCAAAATGGATATATATTCTTCATGAAATACAGTAGAAGATAACATCTTTTAGCTTGAATTAATTAATTCTTATTAATCTTGAACTTTGGTAACCGTATACTTCATTCAAATTTGCTTTCTCAGGTAAATTTCTGGTAATAGGTCTTCAATTACGCCTATGCCACTTGATTTTGTTTTCATTTTAAAATACCATATTTTTTACAGTATTTACATTTATTAATAATCGTACTATCACATACACCGAATCGATCAAAGATTAAGGCTAAGCAAAGAAACATGCCTTAATGTTCAAGAAATGTCGTACTGCTGAAACAATATTGATAAATCTATAATAGCCGATAAGGTTTTCACCGCTAGTAATGGACAATATTGTTGCCAACAGGGCAACGTTATGAAGGAATTCAATTCCTTTATTTAATACGAAAGAGAAATTGTATGATTACTTTTTTACTGAGGTTTATAATAATTATAACATTAAAATTAGGGTTTTAACAGTGGATTTTAACCAAATTATTTAATTTCAACAGTAAAGTATTTTAAAACCCAACTATGCATTATTTGGCCCCTGTTCCCACTGACATATTCTGCTAATCGCTAGAAACCCTCAGACCTAGATTTATCTACACATGTTATCGCGCATCTATACACCAAATTCATCCAGCTAATAAATTCTTTAGACTTGTAACGCATAGAAAATGTATCACACTCCCGTATGAAAAATGGAATCAGTCGTTAAAATAGCAAATGAAATGCTATGAGGGAATTTAAGGTATTTCCGCTTGAAGGTTGCAACTTTCGACTCTATTTCCATTAAGAAAGTAGAGAATTATATGACATATAAAACGAGTGGGAAATCATTTCTTCATCTATTCACAGAAGCTTCGAATGCAGAATTCTCTTGCTTTCACAAACTGAATTATTTAAACGAGACGACAATAATCTCACTTATCCAGCGGAAGAACGAAGCCTTCTGCCTGAAAGGCAAACTTCGCTTGAACCCACATTCAAAGGCCGCTTAAGACGGGACAGAACGCAGGATTAGTGACACTATAATAACATTTGTAACTTTTATTAGCTTCCATCGTTTCCTTGCGCCAAGGCGCGTGTAAATGCATTTTCGACACAAAAGAGTAAATTAAGTTTTCCATACCAGTATAAATTCTTGAGAAAATTAGATATTCTACATTTCCTTCCATCTTAATTACTTCTCACCCAACGCAAAGATAAATGGCAGTGCGGGATACGTTTCTTTACACGAAATGAGACTTAAGGGAGATGTAAATGTAAAGAACGGTAAGAGAAGTAAGAAAACCAATGATGTTACCATTTTACTGAGAGATAAAGTATAAGGAGGTCCAAGAAGTGCTTCTGGACACATACATACGCTTCTGGATACATACGCGTTATGCTGCTTCGAATAAACATAAGCATGAAGTGAGCAAACAATTACATCGACAGTAGGTAGATAAACATTAACATTAAACATTTATTGCATTTCTGATAAATAGATGTCCATTTTCCAAATATTAGTGAGATGCATAGTTGGGCATTTCCGTTCCAGCGCTCACATTTTTCTAATCGTTTAATAGATAAAAAAAATCACCTCTAACGCCGAATCTACAGGAATTCCGTAGGTAAACCATGTTCTGGAGTGACGAATGAAAAATGTGATACGCCTAAACTACACAACGCCGATGAAAGAACATTCCTTGAAGTGGTATTTGTAAGGGAATATTTTTAAAGCCCAAAAAATCTGTTTCACTTATTAAGCTATGGTATTCCTACGCCATTATGAACTGGACGGAGCTCATGCCTCAGAACTTAGGTTCCGTGTTCAGTTAACAGGAGAGATTCATATTAGTTTGTAAGTAGAGTTAAAAAAACAAAAATATGTACTAAATAATCATTCGCCGGTCATAATTTTGAACGTTAAATTAATTAGAGTTTAGTATTTGAAAGTTACGCTAACAAAATATTTTTCAACCAATTTCCATTGCAGCATCTTTCCCATTGAAACAAAGTTCAAAAACAACTCTCATTTTAAGTAACCATCAAGCATAGACCTCATGAATAAGGCTAACAAATGCTTTACTGTTCGAATGAAAAACATTCCTAAGCAGATAAAAATTTTGATGAAAAGCAGGGACTTGCAAGGAAGAGGGGAAGAGAGGAGAGTGGTGGGAGTTTGGGGGTGAGCATTCGGGGAGGGGTTTGAGGCAGGGGGAGGGGAATATACGACCGGCACCGTCTCAGTTACTCCGGAGGGCATTGGTGTGGTGCGGGGTAGAGCACCCTAGGGGAGAGGTGAGATGGAGGCGAGAGAAAAGCGAGGACGGCGAAGGGGGGACGGGGTTTAAGGGAAGAGACCTGGGCCTGGATGGTCCAGCGCCTGAGGTTTCGTGGTGCAGACCCTGTGAGGCTGAAAGCCAGGGGTGGCGTGGTTTGCGAGGGCAGTGAAGAACGAGAGTGGGTTCAAGAGCACTTTTAGAATGAGCGATGACTCCGCAACATTTTGTTTAGATTAGTTCTCCTGCTGGAAATTTCATAGGGTTAATAACCATTATCGAAACTTTCTCGGAGGGTAAACGTCCAGTGGCCACTTTGTTTCTACGATTTCAAGGCGCACCATCACGAAGGACGAAGAATTACGAAGGCTTCTTCTTATTCTTGAGCTATAATTCTCGTAGAATAGATATTGGAGTTGAAACCATTTTTTAAATTTATAACTATAAGCTAAGAAACCATAAGATTTGGAAATTAAACTTTTATAATGCAGAAAAATCTCATTGACAAAGAAATTTGAATGAATGAGGAAGGGCATCTATGAGTGTCTTTACTGGACTTATCTTTGGCAAACTATTATTCCCTCAATTAAAATGGGAAATTAGAGAAATTAATGAATTCGTATGTCTCTCCAGAGCTAATACCACAATGTATTTTGGTTCGGATAAACCCCCGATAGTAGCTTGGATTTTCATTAACACAATTATGGTAACTTAAGCAATCATAATGTGCCTATCCGAGAAATCAGTCCTGAGAGAAGTCTTTGAAACCATTATGTATTCAATAAAGTAATGAGAAAAGTAAAAACCTATTTTAATATACCTAGTTGTAAAAACGTGGAGTTAGACCATTAGATAAATACGAATAACTGTCTCCTCGTGAGTACAATTTCGAAAATGCCGATCACTTTTATAGCAGCTCTTGTGAGTATCTTCTCGTTAACTCACATTTTTATAAATTCCTGTAAATAACAATTGAAAACTATAGCTCAATTAAATTCCAGAACGTAATAGGTCGAGATAGTCCCAATATAAAGACGCATGTGTTTATAACCTGAAATTTTGAAGAATTACAAAATCGCATATTCATCCATTTTCAATCCAAGACAAATTCTCTTACAATATTATAAATAATTATGTGGAAGGAAGAGTAAAAGGGAGATACAAGTCAAGAAACGAAATATTAACACAAATATTAAACGAAATTTTCTCGTAATAATAATAATTCCTCGCCTAACAAGAAACGAAGTTCCCTACCACATTATAATAAACCATTTTTCAACTCCATAGACTCACAAATCACCCTGATTCTCCATTAGATACCTATATCTGTTAAGTCTGAGGCATGTTCAGTTTCGACTAAGATTCCCATCTTCATTAGTCAAGTTTAATAATTGTGTAATCTACCCTGGCAAATACCTACTTGAATGCCACAAAGCAAACAAATATATTTATATCATAGGTATTCAATATTTCGTTCTATGAGTAACATCACTGTTATGGTGTCATTGCCCCTCTCGATTCTAAACTCAAACTGATTTTCCCCTAAGTAACCATTTTCCACGTTCAACATCTCAGTAAACCGTCCATATCCTCGCACTGCTCATTCCACCACACTTCTATTAATTTCTGACCAAAGTTTATTATCCGATTCCAAGCACTCCCTTCTTCTTATTAATTCCACGCTCAAGTTCCTATATTTTCTTCCCTCTTCTGTCCTCCTAGCCATATTTTGCATGGTTTCCTCATATTTCTCCTATCTACCGTTACTATTGTTTCGTTTTCAGACTTCTTTTCTAATTTACCCACCTTAGCCAAACTGCACAACAAAAGTAGATAAATATTTACTAAGTTGCTCATTCCGAGTCCTTTCCTAAATTATAGAAGAAGTGTCATCAGGGATTAAGAAAGATTTGATTATCCTCTATTGGCTCTATCGCAACTTTCCTGGTTTTTCTATTCATTGAAAAAATTAGAAATTATTTTTCCACTCATCACATATGAGCCTAGTTTCCAAATTATAATTTAGAAGAGATATTTATACATTCGAGGGGTAAACCCTTAAGTTGACACGGGGGTATGACGATAAGAGTCAAAAAGGGAGCAGGCCACTTTACTAAGTTTATTTTCCGTAGACCAACTCCCCTCTCGGGCTTCTTCGATGGGATCTTCTATTAGGGCAGGCACTGGATATAAGGCAAAGAGGGCATATGGACCAAAGGATTTCCATTTAATAATTCTGTCATAAAGTAAATACTACGAGAGGATCGGAGTGGGAGACAAACCGTGATGGAATCATGCGATAAAATAATGCACAGGTATGCCGACTTTAAAGCTTCTCCAATACAAATAGCACCAGGTTTTGATGTGGGAAGGAGGCACGCTTTTTTCGACGGTATTATTTCACCTATTTAAACTCTAAATGGGCACAAGTTGAAATTTAGCGTTCGGAAAGTCGAATGTTTAGAGCTCCTGTCAATTATCACTACTCGAAGACAGGCTTTACCCCTCTCTCTCTCTCTCTCTCTTATTCCTATTTCGTCCAAGGCATCAATTCACCAAAAATTGCTCAAATGATATCAAAACTCAACCCTGTCATAATAGGAGGTTGAGCGTAAATCCTCCGCGGTAGCCAAAACAAAGAAATGTTTTCCGTGGTCTTTTCTAGATTTTCCGCTCGTGATGCCTCAAAGTAGAGCATTTTTCTCTGAATGTACTCCATAATTCAGAATGAGAAATTTATAGAGAAATATTACCTGGAACCATTAACTAAGATTTTAATGACCACTGCCGATTAAAATTGCTATGGTAACAACCCCTTGATATCAATTTATGCTTCTAATTTCCTTTTTAACTTATATCACGATGTATGCCACAAAGCAGACCTGCTTTGCTCGTCCCTAATTAACCCGTTAGTTTTCAGTGGTCACTGCGAGTGATTATTACCATGGATAGATAACAAAAATGGAGGGAAAGTGAAGCATTCATCGAACTTCTCAATGCTCACCGTTCATTCTCCAGCTATTTATTCCCGTTATTTTATTTTTATAATTTTATTATAACGATGATGGTTTTACTCAAATCTCCGTCCGCAAGGATAAAAAAAATGTTTTACTGCTCAAGGACGTTATAATCAATCACATAAAACTACGGTAGATACATATGTATAATCTTTCTTTTCAGCACGTTATTAATATTATTTGCACAAATTTATTTTGAAAACAGTAGGTACTTGAAACAGTCCATGCATTTGTCCAGAGACACCTTAAATGTGGAATCAGCACACGAACCGAGTAGCACGCCTCATCGAATCCCTCATGCACGCGGTTATCCCATTCCACTCGACCAATTTTGTAAAACCACCTCCCGGGGGGGAGGAAACGGCGAATGGCGCTAGCAGTCAACGTAATGGACCGCGAAGTAAGCCGGCACTAATTTCTAATTTTTTTTTCGAAATATAACACCGACTTCTGCCCAATTTTCTGGAGATTAACGTCGTATTTGCGGAGACTGGCGAACGAGGAGGAAGGAACCAACCACTACTTCTCGCGAGCTGCGTTTACCTCCCTACAGCCGCGCTGGGTCCGGAAATTCCAGGGACCCACACTCGTTCGAACACATTTCGGAGGCAGTGCAATTTTTTTTCTAGTTTTCCTTTCGCCGCCCGGACGCAATGATTTGTGGACGGGGAGAAAATGGGTGGCGGACGGTAAGCGCGACCGGGAGGAGATCTAGCCTGCGGCCCCACAAAGCGGGAGGATATGAAAATTGGTAAGAGACGATGTCTCGGACGAGGGGGTGGGGGACTCCTCCTTTATGGGTACAAAGGAATGAACGAGAAAGAGCTCCCACTTTTAAAGGGGACGGGAGAGGATCGGCGGCGGAGCCGGGAAAGAAGAAATCGCAGACGGGGCGAATGCGTTTCTTTTCAGGTTCTTCCGAGAAGAGGAAAGGGAAAGACAGCAGGAAAGCGCATGAAGGAGAGAGAGAGATATATATAAAATAATCAGATAGAAATGGAGAGGGAGGCGGAGGAGGGAGCAAATAAAAATGCTGCGGAAAGAAAATCTGAGAGAGAACTCAAAGAGTCGGGAAAATGCGGAAGGGAAGAATTAAATCGCTGGAAGAGAAACGAATACGGTGCAAATGGGATTAATTAATGGACTTGAAATATAGACAAAGAAAGCGGCGGGAGGAAGAGGACTTTTGGGAATGAAATTTGTGGCTGAAATATATCACATTGCTTGAGGTTTGTTGAAGGGAAAGGAAGGGAGCATTTCCGCGGTAATTGGGAAGGGATTACTGGGGGGGGCAGGGATGGGGGTGGTGTGGTGTTTTGGAGGAGAAGGGGTTGAAGATGAGGAGAAAATGAGAGAGCCTGACGAAGATGGTAGCAATTCTAAGCCGAACAATAAAGGAATCCGTCACCCTAGAGAGATATGATTGCCTCAATGATAAAATCAAGAAAACATTAAGGATAGTTGAGTTTTAAGCGTTGTAATTATAAGAGAAACGAGTTAAAAATGAGAGGATAAGGGTCACACAGGAGAAATTTTATGCGAAGAGGGTTTATCATTAAGAAGGAAAATAGTTAATCTTGTGTTTCACCTAATTCTTTCATTAATAAATAATCTATTGGCGTTGGATATAATATACTTGAAACTTATCTTTTCAATGGAATGCACAATGCAACTACCACGAACGAAGCAGTATGCAGCATATTCTAATATTTCATCATAGTATTTCAATAATTTATGCATTTTACTTTGATTAGTAGTAATTGGGAAGAAATATTTCATTTATCTCTGATCGAAGCTTATTTTTTTACAGAGATCCATTATTTAAAATGCCCTCTTTTTACACACAGAAGAAGACCAGAAGGATAGTCGACGAATTAGAAACATGTTGGCATAAGAAACATAGGGCTCCTGTAAGAGCAGTGGAGAGCGAATCGGAATTGGTGGTGATAGGCTAGGGAGAAAGAGAGTTTTTCACTATCGCCGGTACTTTTCAACAAACACGCGGAGGAAATGTTAAAGGTGGCATGAGAAAAGCTTAAAATAGGAATGAAAGTAGGCGAGGAGGAAATCAGTTCAATTAGGTTTGCAGATGAGCAAACAATAGTTAGTCACACAGCAAAGGGACTTCAGTAATTATTAAGTACTTTTCAGGAAACAAACGAGAAGTATGGGATGAAGATTAACCAAAAGTAAACAAACGTATTGAGACCCTCGAGCAGAAGGAAGGCTAAGTTAAACATCAAATTTGAAGGCAGTAAACAAGACAAAGTGGAGCGTGTAATCGGTAGACAGCTATTAGGTGAACGAAGAAGAAGACAAACAACGACGTTTTAAATATATCGGGAAATTTTATTACGCAAAATCTAAAGAAGGCAGAAAAAATGGATGGAGGGTATATTGAGAGGTGGTGAGATGCTGAAGAAATGAAGGGAGAATTCTGGGTAATAGAGGAAGAGAAATAAGTACTAGAATAGACATTACAGACGCTACGAAGGCAGGGGGAAAGTACGACGAACTGGAGGGAGAAATGCTGTAGGGTTATCAAGATGTTCGTGCGGTTCAGGGGCAGCCCAAAATTTACCTTTTATAGGTAGATTACCTTTAATGATTACAACCATGTGAGAAAACCCCAGAAATAGTTCATTCCAAAATCACCACGATTCGAAGGTAAATATTCACAAAAGTCAATTCTTGCCATTTCATTAACATTGAAGGCAATTTTACATTTTTAAATAAAACATGGAACATAAATTACAAGTTGAAACTTTCAGGTAATTGATATTGATGCTTACTTTTTCTCTGAACAAAATGAGAGCCAAGTACGTATGAATCTTGGATCCGACAAAACCTCTCTATCAAAATGTCTCCCACTTCATTTTTAAGCAAAGTTGTTTTCCGTCCGGCGTAGAGCCATTTTATTTTACTCATTCAAACTCGAAATTATAGGTTTAGAAACAAATTTGGATAACATGTGGTAAAAACATTGTTGATTTTTATTTTGCAAATCGTTTCTCAACAACCCCTTGAAATGCGATCAAACGCGAATTTTGTGTATTTTCACTCTCATAAGGTTCATCGTAATGGATATCCATTATCAAATTCGAAGAATTTCGCCAATTTTTAAAGATAATATGGCATACTTTTTTACATTATATACATATATATTAATATATCTGGTATAGGATTTAGGAAAAACAGGGCAGGAAACATATAGAGACGAACAGATGGGAATAGTAGATTTCACGGAAAAAATATTATATATCATATATATACATGAGGTGGGTACATTTATTAAAATCCTGGTAAAAATATGTCAAGAAATGTAGTGTGCTTGGTTCCAACGAGAAATTCTCTTCGATTGAGAGTATAAAAAAGAAATTTTTGGCCGAATAAAATGCGGTCGATTTCAATTTCATGCTACAGAAATGAACGGTTTTGTACGCCTCAGAGGATGTATTGAGCTAAGAATAAGTCCCTTTAAAAAAATACTCCCATATGAGCTGACAAAGAATTTTAGTTAAAATTTATTTTAAATTTAAAATATTATCCTTTTCAGCCAAAATGCCAATATTTGTATTTCATCATGTTTGAGTCTGAAGAGGTAAAATACTACCAATGATAGTCATAATTTACATTGCAACGCAAAACTGAAAGACACTTTACTCATTTTAGCGCAAGTTACTTCTATGAAATATATTTTTAAAACACGTGATTCATTAACTGCATTTAACATTTTTTTAAAGATTCTTGGCGGCATTGGCGGTGCTCATGGTACATGGTAATATGCATTAATAGAAATAACGGACGTTTACATGATTAACTCCCTTGCACCCAATTATTACAAATGAAACAAGATTGTTTTTGAAAGTTAGATAAACTAATACCGTTTCTGTATCATCCAGAGTTTAAGGTATTTGTTCAGTTGCATAAATTAATGTCGTAAGGTGAAAAAATTTGGCTCTCTAAGATCAAAACAATATCTATTTTTTTACTGAAAGGAATTATCTATCGCACCAATACACACTGACGTAACTCTCTTCTCAAGAATCCACATCAATTAGCCTCTCCAAAATCCACATCATACCCTCTTTTCTGCTTCACATCAAAATTTCTGGTGATGTAAATCAAAATGAGCGAGATTGATGAAACTCCGGCTCGGGAGTAGTGAGGGCCTAATGCCTAAAGACGCCTTGCTGAGTGAAGATTCATTGAAAGCGGATAAAACATACTATAACTGGAAAAAAAATCTTGCCTTAAAATTGACTCATAACATACTATGCATATTACGATATTGAGTAGTGACTATGGGCTTACTATATAACCCTTATGCAAAATATAATTTCTCTAAAATGTAAGCCAATCTTATACTCATCAGAATCCTTCAACATATATTATAGTCTTTCATGAAATTTCAAAAATAATTCAACAGAATATGGAAGGAAAAACTGTCTATTAATATATAAGGCTACCGAAGTGGTTTTCAAAGACAATTAGAGTTTCGTGGTCGATGCATTTTCAGCCATTTAGTGATCAATATTTTATATTCATCTGATACCCCAACTAAAATGTGTGGTTGTCCGCTCGCTAGCCCTTAGTTTGTAATAACTGTAAATATACTCCGTTTTCACTTAATAAATTAGTATTAATAGTTATTCTATTCTTCTAATTTATGAAATTATCTCAAACATACATAAAATTCCATATCAGTCATGAGCCTCCGATGAGGAGTATAATTAAAAATCGAGAAATTCAGTGAAAATAATTGATGCAAACATAATAATTGGTTGTAATGCCGTGGAAAAGATACCTTTAATGTAAGTCTGTCTTTACGTGTGGATACCACATGTGTGCAAAACATTTAGTTTTCCTTAATTTTTAAATATAGCTTAACGTTCAACTGAAGTGGCCTTATTGGAGATATTTAATGTTAACTTTTTAGCACCAATAGGAATATTTTAATTAAACTAAATGTCTCCTCCAATGTTTATCCGTATATATTGAAGACAGAGGAACGTATGACGTCTGTATTGAAGCTTCATTTTCCATCATTTATGTATATAGTAATGCCTTAATAATGGGTACATCAAGAGCAAATATTAATAATCATCCGAATCAAACTTTACTCTCTCAGCTCGATAAATTGGTTTATTCCTTTTTCATGTTGTTAGTGCTGTCTGATGTGAACCACTTGGCTATATATGCATGCATTGAATTTCTAATATTTCTCGTTATCGCTATGTATTAAACAATATTACTGAGCACGCAAATGCTGAAAAATATATTGTCTTCGTCCCGGAAATGGTAGATTCAAAACGCGCCAAATTGACTTTAAACCTTTTAATAAGTAGCGTTTACTTAATTATATTTATAATCTTTTTTTAATAAATAAGCAGAGTTCTGAGAATACTACGCCTTAAATTCCATTTCCACGGTGTAACTACAAAAGATAAATTACTGGAAGTATGCAAATCTCAAAAAACGAACCTTTCGCGTGGAAGGAGAATCAATGTCGAACGGACTAATTACATTATTCAAAGAAGGTGTCTGATACACGTTGCAGATGGGCTGAGGTTATTAATTCGGCTTTAGGGAGTGGGAGGTTCCGTCGTTTGCCACGAAGCCGCTACCATGCTTCCTTTCCTCGATATAAACACCCACAACACTGTGCCAGCTCTTTTAAAGACACCTGGGATTAGAAACAGAGAGAGAAAGAGAAGGAGAGATTGAAAACCTGTCCGAAGGAAATCGTCATCTCTGCTCTGCGTAACTTTGGAGCGGTGAAACTTCCAAAGGGAAACCACCAATGGTGTAGGCGGTTATAGCCGCACCAGTTACTCCTGAATAGTTACAATTTTCTCAAAATTCAAATTCTCGTTGGAGCTCGGGAACAAAGTCTCTCCGCACATTAAGAGAAGTTACGTACTATTTTGTGGCCAACATGTGTTGCCACGTGGAACAAACAAATTTGGTTCGTGGTGCGTCATGTACGTTCCGAAAGCATTAGGGTTATTCCAGGGGACTTGCTCTAAATTCACGCACCTACTGAACCATATCTTAACATAAAAACATTTAACTAAACATAGCTGTTAATATATAGTTAGGTAGTAAAATAATTTGGTTTGTTAGTAAAAGTCCTTTGCCCAAAAACATTCACTCGGAGCAATATAATGTTCTCCAATGGCAAGACAGATGACGTCAAGCCCACAAATATATCTCCAAGGGCAATATAAAATGAATCAAACTAATTACTTTGTGAAAATTTAAAACTTAAAATCATTTAGCCATTTACTAAAAGAGATAATTAGGGGCGAAGTTATCTGAAGAAGATGAGGTGAATGAATAGGAATTGCACGTTTCGTATAAGCGTAAGGATGTGGACACGGAAACTTCCTTGCATCCAATCCATGTGTAATTGTGCTCATATGTACCCAGCGGAGTAAGACAAATATGGCAGCATAAAATGACTTGCAAAAGCATGCAGTGCAACCCATCCAATGTTGCAAGGGAGCCGTGGCAGCGACCACGAAAAGTTAAATTTATAGGCGCTGGACGGAGAGTGGCAAAGGATTTAAAGGGTAGAATTTGAACTGGATCATTGTTTCATGGCCTATGAATCTAATCTATGCATCGTCGGCGTGTTTTAAATAAATTCCTTATTTGTCACTTTCCAACCTATTAAATATTCAATGTTTTAACGTGCCAACTGTTAGTATTTCAATTTCAGAGAATGGTCATAACACTCTTTTATTAATAATATCCTGTTGCAGATTTAAACTCATGAGATAAAAAAGCACAATAGTCAGTAATAAATTAGGAAAAAACATCATGATTCACTAAACTGTAATAATATTCTCCTTGGGGCCGGAAAGTACTCAAATAATATTTTACCGGTCAAACCAGTCATTAGTGTAAAACCTGTCGAACTGGTTCGCTGAATCACTCTGGTCGTGAAGTTTTCTCCTTGAGTAATGCTAAGTAGTGTTCCCTTGTCGATGAATCTCCCTGTAATTATCGACGCCTTTTTAATCCCAAGCATAATAATTGTGATGAAATTGTATGGAAAACTTAATCAATTTTCGCCAACCGAAACCTGAATGTTTTTATCTCCCGGGTATTCAATTTTCGAACGATAAGAAGCAAAATAGTTATGCTATCGTTAATTCGAAAAAGATACTTAATTTCATATGCATGGTAAACTATTTTTATTAATTTCACTTCTTACTTTTAAAAAAATGAGATTAATCTCTTTTTATTAATAATTTTCAGGAGAAAAATGTGTTTATTCACCTTTTCATAGAAATAGAGAAAAAAGGGACTTGGGTAGTTGCTTGCGTTCAAGGGAAAATATTATTAAAGGATAATGAATCATAAGTGATTGCTTAATCGAAAGGCGGAAGGTAATCTTCGTCCATTGGAAACACGGCCAAGAATATTCATCGTGAAACGCTGGTTTGTCCGGATGCATAACATCTCTCTCCGCCATCTGAGTTAATCAATCTCGAAAATCCAATAAAAACGAGGGGATGAGGGGGTAGGGGAGGGGGGGAATTGATAGGAGGACAAAGGGAAGATGGCGAAAATACGTTGCAGAGAAAGTAAAAAAAAACGGATGTTCAGCACTCAACCACTATTGGTTGGAGTTGAAGGGTTGTAAATTAAGCTGGAAGCGCGGCAAGAAGCTAAAGCTACTTCAATCTTATCCTATATGAGTGGAAGAAGAGACGGCTTCCAATCATTGGATGATTCCGGGACCGGGTGAGTCATATCCTCCGCTATCGAGTACATAGAGGATGCGAAGAGCGACGGGATTAAAATGAGAATGGAGAAAGAACCTTTAACAATTTAGGAGGAAATACTTGTATTTTTCAGAATCAATCGGGCGGAATCCGTTCATTGAAAAACGTGGTGGGAGAAAAGGCCAGGTCCAAGTCGATAGAAAAAAAAGAATCCGGGATCGGTTGCGGGGTTGAAAGGTAGACGGATGAAGAATAATACTGGGGGGGGAGGATTCTCCCGAGTCCTGAGGAACTGATCGGGTGGTTATAAGAAATTGGGGAAGGTGGTCCCAGGTGGGCGGTAATATTTGGAAGGAAGGAAGGAGAGAGAAAGAGGAAAATATCGAAGAGGGACGAAAAAGTTCGGCCAACGTAAGACAAGAACCCTTCCGACGGGTGTAAGTGAAGCCGTGGGTGGTGGGGGTAGGGTATAAGACGGATGAAAGTCAGAATTGACGGGATAGCTGGTCCATTCTATCGTTCCAAGGAAAAATGGAACTTAATAGTGTTTATACGGTGAGAATCCTCATAGAATCACAATAGAGGTAGAAGCACATGATGATACAAGGAAGATCACAACAAGAAAAACCATACACTGGTTAACCCTACTGTACTTTTATTATATTGAAGCGCCAGCAGCCAAACAAAAGTGATTCTCGGTTACGCAAAAGATAACTAATTTTTACGGAAGTAATTGGATCACAGCCTTAGAAAATTTTAGGTAAATCTTTTCTCTAGAAACCGAAAAACTACCGCTAGCACCGTATTTCCAACCGAATTTTTATGCTTACACATAAAAATCAGTGATTTAAAATACGGGCTATTTTTACCGAAAAACTGGTTAACAGAAATATAACATCTCTGTCACAAAGTTTGATTATTACAAACTTAAAGTAAAAAAGTTTTAGTTTATGTTAGCAGTACTACCTATATATTTAAAAAGACATATACTTTAGATTCTTTTTACCTGCTTTAAACGAACTAGGATAGTTCTTAACGGGCAGGAATTAAAGAATTATTCGTGTTTTGAAGTCCGTGACAATGGGTATTTTACGAGTTTTATTCTCTTTTCTTTCCGGACATAACTGGCGTTCCCCTGAGATCCCGATAAACCAATTACGGCTTTTCATCAGGTTTATCAGAGGCCAAACCACCGGAGTTTGCACAATACCCATGCCCGAGGTGTGACTCGAACTCACGACCTTTGGGTTACCAAGCGGGCATATTGCCCTTCTGTCTAACTCGGTTGGCAAACGATTCTGTGAAATAAATGCAACAAAAAATATAAGAAATTATTTTACTTCAACAAAACTAAATACTTGAATAATTCATTTCAAATCAAGCATATCCAACGATAAATTAGATTGTATTATGGGATAACAAAAGTTTTTAAAAGGATTTTTAGGCCCGTTTTTTTTCATTTCGCTAGTAGGGTTAAAAGTAATCAAGCCATTACATGAGTAGATATAGATGTCAATCGGTTTTGAGAGAAGCAGTAAATCATGTTTTCCCCGTGAGTGGTTCGACGCTACTTGACAATCCATTGAGCAATAAATATGAATTTGATGAATTTATATATATAGCATAAAGGCGAAATTTTGTTAATGCGAACCTCGGGAAAGTAAAAAGTGACGTAACTAGAACACAGAATTCGGTCAAGTTGAAACAGGATTAATGTATCCATGATAATCCGACGGTGGGAAAACGATGTAGACATGACTTGAAGGGCTACCATGGTGACCAAGAGTCTGCATCCTGATTTTATGCTCTGAACATTTGATCTGACGTCATTTTTTAAACTGAATATAATCGAATTGTGATTTTTCGAAGCATACCTCTGTAAACATATCTTTTATTCTCATGTTGTCCTTATAGATTCAGGATTTTGGTCGTGTATTCATCTATTTATCTTACTCCAATTAAAATACAATCCCAGTCACTGATATTTATTAACAATTAGATAGTCACAGCTTTCAATATTGTTACATTAGAATTAACCATAGATTTCACATAAAATTTTACTGTATTCCAATAAAAACGATACTCAATGCTAAAGGTAAATATTTTCTGTAGAAATCGAAACACTACGACTAGCACCGTGTTTCCAACCGCATTTTTATGGCTAAAGCAAATAGTTCTTACAAGAGTTTTAAATGTTAGGTAACAACAATTTAACCGAGGTAAAATCAATGCAACGTTGTCTGCACTGGGAATTAAAGTTAGATTATTGATAGTGAAATACATAAGCAAATATTTCTCACCTCTAATTAATTTTAATAACAACTTTGATTATCTTATTAATTTCTTTTCACAATCATTCTGATTAGTTTAAATTAGAAAAAAATAGCTCGTTATTTTTATAAATATTATGGAATTCTTTTTATTAACAACATCAGATATCACAGACAAAATTTGGAGGAAATGGAAAATTAATGTAAATATTTGTTTAAGTAAAAGTGACCGCGAGATACTACACCACTTATTAAGAACATTTATTTCTTTTTTATTAAATCACTAAAAACATCAAAAAAGGTCCTGGATTGGTTAAATTAAAAAAATAAATATTGATAAATGTGGAAACACCAAAAAAAACAAATTAAAAATACGAAGCTATTAACTACGAATTTTATTAAACTACTGGACCTTAAGGTGCTTTTTGTATTTAACACTAGTGCTTAAAAATGCCTCACATAAATTATCTTTTCCTCAATGGAGGGGTTTAAACTGGGTAGTACTTTAGTCAAAATTTCTCCACGCATTGAGCTATTAGTAATGGTCTAAAGGTTACACTTAACACTAAATATGGTAATATCAGAACATTTACCTGCTATTCGTTAATAATGAGATATTATGATTTAAAATCCGAGTTTCCATTGAACAATATTAGAACCCTATTGAGTAGTTTATTTTTAGGACCATATTGGAACTTCTTTCAATTATCTACCCGTGTCCTAATTACTGCAGGCAGCAATTATTATATGAGAGGCCAATTAGTATTGATTGTTTCTCTGTGACAGCCTTCTTTTTAGTCCCTTTATCCAGCTGCCTACCCTGCCACTTCATAGAGAAAGAACGTCTCCAGGTCTTTTAAATGTATCTCTAATATTCTTTTTCAGAATGACTATAGCTTCCCGGGTGTAATTTCCATCGTTTAATTTATCACAAAGTGGATGCCATATTTTTTCATTACCGTAATTTTGGCGTTTTTATTAATAATGATTATTTATTTAACAAAAAACTTTAGTATAAAAACTAAAAACAATA
>LYUA01002262.1:224616-239108 GCA_002093875.1 Calopteryx splendens | reverse complement strand
TTCTCAAGAGTTATATACATATATATATATATATATATATATATATATATAAAACACCAGACACACGTTAAACATGGACACATAAAAAGGAACACTCACACGTTTATTGCACAGTTTCGGCGGAAATCCTCTTCCTTCGTCAACGAGAAAAGAGAGAGAAATCTGACTGCTGATGTCTCGAAAACCTCATTACCTTCGTTTTCTTCTCATTGATTTTAATTCCATACCTATCGCACTGGCTCTCTAGTGAACTTAGCAATGACTGCAACTCCTTGGCTGTTTGGCTAACTAAGGCTTGATCGTCCGCCAACCTGACTAATTTGATAAGTTCCCCCACCTACTTTTACTACGTCTAGTTCTTTCTACACCTACTTTACCATTTCCTCCGCGTATACAGTACCGGTGATAGCGTACAACCGTGTCTTACCCCCCGTCCTACTACTGCCCACCCATTTTCTTATCCTCTGCCTTCACTTGTGCAGTCTGAGACATCTACAGGTTGTGAATAAGTCGCTCGTCCCCAGTCTACTCCTATTTTCTGCAACACCTTGAATAGGTGTTTCCAGTTTACCTTTTGCATAAAAACTGTAAAATATAACCTTTAAAAAAGTTTTGATTTCGGTGCAGAATTTTTGGTAACACGCGTTTAAAGGCCTTGCAGTTGATCAAGAGTGCTAATAATTACCCCATAGAACAAGTCAAACTATGAGAATAATAAAATGAGCAATCATTTCTTTAAAAGTGCTCTTTAGACGCCAAACTTTGGCTCCGTGAATAAAGCACTGATTTCAGGACATAGGTCTCCTTTTCTTGTATTAGGTATATGCATTAACGAAAACGAATTAGAAGTTTCGGCATTTGAAAGCTAAATATTTGTGAGTAAAACATCTATCTATGCTGTGATTTTCTGTCATGCCCCCTTAAGAAACCTGGAATTGACCTAGAACGCTGTAATGGGTGAAAGGATTAATTACAGTGAAACAAAGGACTATGTAATAGAAGAGAGGGTTAAAATAGACAGAAAGCAACTCCATAAGCGATATTTAATTATTTACAAAAATATAAAAATATGAAAAGTGGATTAATTATGATAGCAAATGCACGGATGAAAAATAAATATGTTTAAGAAAATGTAAAAGAGAAGGCGAAGATTAATGGCTAAGGCAAGAACGCAATTGGGTATTTGAAAATATGTCAAAAGAGAAAAGCATATAGAGAAGAATATTTCATGGACGGGGGAAGTATTGACACCCTATTTTTAAAAATGTATCTTATTTGTGAATGCGGTTAAAAAGGGAACATGATGCCATTTCACGATGCCTCTTGGGGAAAAAACAAACATTAATTACCAGACCCTAGAGACATTTAGAAAAGGGAGAGAAAACATGCGAAAAAAACTATCTGGTTAAACCACTTGTCTATACAAGTAAAGCAAGAGGTTAGTTACACAAATATTTATCTTTTGGACTTATTTAACAATGGATTTTTTACGATAAAAAAATTAAAATGTTGTACCACTACATAAACATATCTGTTTTCAAAGAATAGACCGTTATAAAACAATTGCATAATATCTAATTATAGCCATTATCTCTGCTAATTTTAATATTACCCATTGAATTTCAACGGGTATTTCTTTACGTTTACACTAATGGCCAAATTGAGAAATATTTATTAAAGGATAAATTTATCGCAACGATTCATGATTTACCAAGACTCACTTTAGAGTGTACTTAAGCAACTTCAATCCGTAACACAAATGTTCGGTCGAACTCCTGGAATATCATTTAAGAGGAATGAACAATCACTAATTGCAATGTAATAAAATAATATTGCGAGAAAGGTATTTAACGTTCGGAGGTTACTATTGATTTATAGTTTATGCAAGCTATAAGGCATAACTCAAAAAATCCCGGTATGAACTAGTATTTTTCTTAGGCTCTCCACCGATTCATTCCATATGAAAGGTTTCCAGATTGTTTAGAGACCGAAATTCAAACAATGAGCGAATTATTATTATTATGCATATCCTATTCATAATTTCGCATCCGTGACGTTTATTGAATTTCTAAACAAAAATTCTTCACCGCCAATATCAATGTAACGAGTAATTATATTTCCGTATCTACACGATGAGATCATAATGCAGCATCGGGCATTTGAACTGAAAGCCAGATTGCTCAGTTTCGTAAAGGCATTCCATAACAAAACGATAAATCAAGCTACGCAGAAACCCGTTGGCGCTACATGCTAATATTTTGCTGAAAACATTTACTACTGCAAAATGATATTATCTGTGAGCTAAGTTTTACAAAATGTATGGCTTTTAAACTTATTATTTTTCGCCAAACAATTGACTCGTGCTTTCATTTTTTTCAGTTCCTCCAAGTATCGTAGATCAAGAGACCAGCGGGGACATGGTCGTGAGAGAAGGATCTAACGTGACCTTGGTGTGCAAAGCCGTTGGTTACCCAGAACCTTATGTGATGTGGCGACGAGAAGACGGAGAAGATATAAGCTATAACGGAAAAAACGGTAACTACATTCTATATAACCCATATCAAGCCCTATTTGAAACGGAAGGATCGTTGATTCTTCCTCGTGTGGCAATCAGCCGTGACGACTCAGAACTAACTGAACTGAGTCACAGGCACTGAGTTTGAGGCCTCTTGACTAGCCAGGATGTTTTTCTATATTTTGTCACTACTATCGACGCAATTATTTTTTCAACTTTCAATAAAAGAGTTCGTAACTTCTTTCATAGGCGTCCTTGATTCTATCGCCCTTGCTGGTTGAACGCATTATGAGTCTTAAAACATTTAAAAATGCAATCTTGAACTTGTTAGTATCCTTATTCATGCCTTCAACATTTGGAAGTAGTTTCGTATTATTATTGTAGGTATCATAATTCTCCCTAAAATGAGTCACAGAGATCCCAAAATTTGAGAAAATCACTAATTTTAGGGTTCGGGGACTAAATGATTGCATTTCGTAAACTATATTTTCATATTTGTAAGAAATTAAAAAGCATCAATTTCATTGATATAGAAATACTTTAAAATTCATTACATAAAATGTCATACATAGGGTATAATTAGTAGAATTCCAGCGGCACTTCAATTCGACTCCTAACGTTTTCTTGCGATATGATACTTACTAACCTAAAATGTATGCGACCCTTTGATGCTCACCCGTATAGAATGTTGCCTAACTTGCAGGATGTCTCAAAATAGTACTGCATTTTACGCACAGCTCCATTTGTTCCCTTACCTCCTCAGCCTTCATTTCATATTTCCCAGGTTGTGCGTTAATTTGCAATTCAGTAACCAATAATCCCTCAAAGTATGCATAGAAAATCAAACATATAATTGATGATAGCAAGTAATCTTGGGTATTGGGGTGATGTGAAGATATTATATTTTTTGGAACCATCTTTCAATTTGATTGTCAGTGTTATAACTAAAATTATGTTCCAAAATATGGAAAAAATAACATAATATGACAAAGTAAACCTATAAAACGGGTTGTTCGATCATTAAAATTTAATCATTCTAAGTGCCTGCTCGTGAATTTTATCCTGATGCTTAAAATTCAATTTAATTTCAATTGATACAATAATTCCAATAAATGTTTACTGTAATATTTGAAATTATTCAATAATATAATATGACACAGTTAATGAAAAGTATTCACCTACTCCGAGATTTGAACCCGGTTTCTTCGTTCTCCGGCCGAATGCTTTCAACCCGAAGCACTCAATCCAAAATCGAGGGACAATGGTTTGAATCCTAATTTTGGAGAATGAATTTTCCTTAGGTGAATTACTTTTCTGGGCACACCAATGGGTCACTAAGAGTTGTGACATTTTCCTCAGTTTCAACAATTTCATTCTTTTAATTTTACATTCCATGTTTTTTTATAAATTAAATTCAATAATTATATCTAGATTCCAATACAGATCGAAATTCAAAACACACACTTACAACAAAGTAATCTACTTCGTCCGACCACAAACGACTACATAATCTTCTTATTTTTCTAATATTGAGTGAAGTGTCAGTAATTGTAACCATGTTGCTTACACTGTGCAGCAATGACTTCCCCTTAGGACATCAATCATTCCTGAGATCATGAGCACGCCTCGCGTATGTTAGGTTATCAATAAGGTAAAATCAGGAGTCTTCTGAATGCTGACACGGCGCTTAGTAAAAATAAACCCCGACTGCACGCTTACCACCGGCGAAAATACATTCTACTCATTAATTCCTTGATTTTTCCGCTTTTCCTTCCCTGCAGTTAACGTCATTGATGGTGAGGTTATGACGGTGACAAGAGTTAGCCGCCTGCACATGGGAGCTTACCTCTGTATAGCATCAAACGGAGTCCCGCCATCCATCAGCAAAAGGGTGCTGCTGCGGGTTCAATGTGAGTATGGAACGTGATATGAAGAGAGAAATGTACCTTGCTATCTATTTGTATCCTAGTGACACCTATTTTGATTACTATATGCATCATTGAGTAGCCGTATATACTCGTGTGTAGTTCGACCTCGATATAGTTTTACCCCATGTTTTCCGTAAACAATTTCGACTTTTTCACATATGTTACGTATAGCTCGATCCTAGTTTTTATCGACCCCAGATTTTCCTCAGGATGGATACTTTAATTTCAACATTTGAAATGTGTGTGAAACGTGATGCAAGAAAGATATATGCATAGAATATAATTTAAAATCGCGCTACAAAGACCAAAGACATCGGTGCTATCGTTACACTATAATATTTTAGAGCATATATCTTAAACCTTGAAAAGTATTGCTAGTGTATAGTCCGATTCTCAGTGTTGTTTGCTCAAATAATTGGTCAGAAAAATTCGAACTATACATGAGTATATACGGTACATTTAAACTCACATGCTTTCTCGTATTTTCAAATTTGAGCCTTAAAAATCATTGTACTAGTCAGTAGAGATTGTGGCAGCAAAAAAGGTACTTTATACAAATTAAGAACTTTATAAAAGTATGCTGTGAAATAAAACATTATTCTATATTTTTGCACATATTCTTATATGAAATGTTACATAAAGTTACTGGTATTTCTGTTCTGTGATGTGTTGCTAAGTAAAATAACTATCAGACCTTGATGTAAGAGTTCCACGTACAACGTGAATGCTTAAATTTGGATGATGCGATGAAATAAATCTTTATGAATAAAATTATTTGGTGCTCCCGTAAATACCCATATACTATAGAGACTTATGGAATAATTTGTGGTTACATAAATCCTGATTACATTGTGAGTCAATTTAGTACCAAAAGATGTGTTCTAGACGCTCTTGTATTTCTATAAAAAATAATTTATGTCAAAATATTTTGCGACAATGACAGCTTGGGTCTCCATAATATCGAGGGAAAAGATGTCTTCCCTATTTGCATGAAGTACGAAAGAAACATTAAATTCATTAATTGTATCATTTAAATACAAGACCGAATTATGTAAGGACAATACAGGTAATAAGAACCACTCCTGCTGAACCAAAACAAAATATTTATAGTATGAATCCGATCCGAAGAGATTGGGTTCATGAGAAGAGCATTCAAGGCTTGTGCTTCTAATTTGCCAAAGTTTAAAACTAAATAATTCCGAATAACTCCAAAGTGAGAGGTCGGTTATAATATAATAGCTACACGCATTGCTCCCTCAGTAGTTTGAGCAAGCCATAACTCTGGTTACCTCTGACAAGAATACGGTATGATATTTCCAACGACAATATTTAAATAGATGTCCCTGAATGAAGTAGCAAGGGTGAAAGAGATAATCGGCATATTTTCGGCAATAGTGATATTTTCAATGCCACTTCGGTCCCAAATGCATCTAGGAAAAGCAGTAACATTATTCTTACGCAGATAAACAAGGAGGGGTTGATACATGCTCAGTGGACCAAGTGAAATGTTCAAGTATGATAATATTATCTTGCCAGTCATAAGGAAAAAAATGTTTGAAATACAAACGGAGTAAAACATTTAAATTGAGGTTACCTTTAGTATTAGTTAGACTTCAATTTATAAACGCTCGTATTATTTTCGCCCCATTGTTGAAAATCAATAGTGCCCCAAAATCTAGAATGGCACCCTACAGATGTATGAAGATTAAATCATCACCTTTGGTTATCAATACGAAAATAGTTTTGTTTTAAAGCTCTCCTGGCTATCCTGTTTCCAGTCGGTTCTTCATAGTTCCTTGTACTAGTGTATTCCATCACCTACTTCCCCGTTGGTTGATTCTAGACCTTCCTCTATAATTTCCCCATCTACGAAACCTTCAATGCCATTGGCCTATAAATAGTATATTCACAACTCAGCCGTGAGCATGAATATGATTTTTATATTAGGAAAAAGAAATTTCATGGTTATTCATGGCTCTTGTAGCACTTAAAAATACAACTATTAGGAACGTAATGTCGTCTTTGATTGACTAAAACCTAATGATACTAAAGCAATAAGTATACCCTTATTTCACTCTGTTGCACTTTTTCAAACGAAATATGTCAGCAAGTAACGCTGAAGAATACATCTACACCTAGACAATTCCTTACCGTCACCGTAAGAAGATTTTATGGAGGAGATTCGCATTTTTTATTATTTCGCTCGTTTTCTGTAACTGTAGAGAGTATTGACAGAGGAAAAAGAATCTCTGAAGCCTATCGCTCGAAGATTTATCTCTCTAATTTGCCACTACTGCCCGATCTGACGAAACAAAGAGGAATTTGTATTACTTCCTCGACGTCGCATACATAGGCGCACGGTTCGTGTACCTTCGTCTTTGAAGTGCGTTTACTCTGGCGTTGAGATTTCAAGTATCCAAGAGACTCGCAAGTTGCTTATTGATTTTGAGAATAGGTATGTTCTATAGATGTAGTTTTCACGAACTGGGCAGCGCACCTATGTATTTCGTTTCTGAAATTCTGAATCTATGTTTACCGAGAGGTATTCCAAATGCTTGCAGAATATCAGAATATTCTTTATTGAGCCAAAAAATCGAGAATTGGCATTTTCCCTTCATTTTTGCATCGCTACGTTTTCATACTATGCGTTTATCAAATCCTAGTTCCTTGAAGGCGCCGTCGCAAACAAATTTTTTCAAATCTTGGCCCTATTTTTTGAGCACACAGACCATTCAAGTGTTTGTAATTAACGTAATGAGACTCCCAATTAAAGTCCCTGTTTCAGCAAGCCTACTTTGATCCACAATCACATGAACGGGATTCAATTCCCTTCATTAATTAAATATTATTATTTACTATTCATTACAATGAACCATACTTTTCGTTACCCGTTTTTTCGAACATTTTTTAGTCTCGATAGAAGATTTTTTTCACTCTCGATATGAAAAGATGAGACGAATTAACCTTTCTTTTCATTTATGTTGCAAACAAAGTTCAAATTAGGAAATCAACGGTAACGGTGAAACGGTAAAATTTTAGCGGTTTCAAATGGCACATCATCAATGACACAAAACGCTGCGTTGCCATAGGTATATTGCTTTCTGGTTTGGAAGGTTTGTGTTTCATTATGCTATTTCGTCTCTGCAGACACTTAAAACCTGCTTACGCTAATATTTTTTTGATAGAACAATTTTCTGTTTTACACATTTGTTGCAAATTCTTATTTGGTTATTTTTTCCTTTCTCAAATATATAATACGTGTCGAGTCAATAAAACATTTCTCTCAACAATGAACTTCACAGTAATATTCTAGCAGCACTGAAAATAACTGCTTGAAAACATCATCTGTATCTCTGTAAATAGGTAATTTAATATAAGAGCAAAAACCATCCACTTGATGAGAGAGGATATTAGAACTTGGAAACAAAGCGATATCACCGGCTCCTACCCCGTGAAATAGCTTCATGATGGACGTGTGGTCGGAACAGCTTTCCTGAAGGCTAAGTGAGGTAACGCCTTAACTACACGCCTGCCACGAAAGTGGGAATGGGTGCAAGGCTTACATGTGTTATGGGTCTTTTCGGGAAAATCCCGCGCTCAGAACTGCAGACTCCGCCAACTCCTGGAAAACCAAGCAACCGCTGCCACCCTCAACCGCCTCACTGTTGGGAGTGATATGAGGAGTGAGTGGAGAAGGGGGTGGATGGAGTGGAAGGTTCAGAACCAGAGATAAAACGAGGGAGGAAGGAAGGGAGGAGAGAGAGAGAAAGACCATACCGGGGGAGCGTTGACGAAGTGGGAGAGAGAGAAGGGGGGAGGAGCAGAGGGATAGTGAGGGAGGAAGGGAAAGTGGTGAGAGGAGGCAAAGGCGCTGGAAGGAAACTACAACGGAGAACCAGTGGGTGGCAAGGAAAAGAGGCCCGGCCACAAAAATGAGCGACTCCGGAACTCTGCCCTTTCTCTTAATTAACGGGCGGGACTTGGGAAGGGCCGGGGGGAGAGGGATGGAGGTAAAGATGGGCAGAGAAGAGGGAAGGACGCGGGGGTAGGTGAGAAGTGGAAAGGCCAAGACCGGAGGGAAGTTGTGAAGTCGGCCAACGACGGCTAGTTAGTTCTGGGAAGGTGGCAGAAGCGCGGGGATGACGGGTGATCGTACCCCCGTGGGCACCCCCCTCACTCACCTTAGAGGTCCCGGTAGCTACTGTTTGGGGGGCAGGGAGCAGGGAACGAGGAAAGGAGGACGGCAAATATTTAGAGTCCAGCGGAATCCAGGCTCGGAGTGGAGGAGTGAAATGAAACCCATTCCGCCCTCCCGCCGAGATATTCGTTCTGATAGCTTCGTTAAACAATGTTATAAACACCTCTTTAACTCCACAATTCATTCTCCCTTAAAATGATTCCTCCTGGATGTCATTCCACCCCTCGGTGGTATTTCAATCCGAGGGACCCGCTCGACCCGGGACTCCCACCCGTTCACTCGCAATCCCTCTCCCCACGCATTCCCTACCGGCCATTTTCACATGCCATCCCATCACCCGTGCTTGACTAATACTCGACCGAAACCGATCTACCGAAGATAAAATGAATTGTTGAAGTGAGGGATTTTGAATAGGAGTCGTCCTGCAACCCTGAGATCCTGTGCCTCCCCAGTATCCTCCGAACAAATTCTTTACCCTTTACCCCCTTCATCTCGGCCTCCTCACTTGAACCAGTCCATTGAATCTACCACCTTTTCCTCCCTACCTTGCTCTCTCTTTGCGTCTCGGTATCATGCACAGAAAAGCTTCCTTTTACACTCTCCTACTGCGCTGAATTGCACGAGCACCTCTTTTACCAAGAGTAATTCCACTGTAACTGGCAAATAGTTAAAATACTTTAAACTTGATTTTTATTTTTTATTTCCTTCAATTCACATCGTATAGACTTCAAATACCACTTTCAATGCTCCTCATATTTTGCAACCTATAGTTCCAAATGATCAATAGAAGTACATTGCTCGAACCCTAACCCTATTTTTACGTGGTGTAAAGTGTTTCAAGTTTTCACTGATTCACATACGACGATACGTAGTGAATCATAAACATTCCGCTTATTATGATTAAGTTTGGTCACCACTGTAAAAATCGTTGAAGATTATATTACAATAAGAACAATGTCGCATATTAAAAGTCCCTCCGAAAAAAGAGATGGATGTATAGCGTCCTTTTCTTTTATTATAATATAAGATTGCGAAAAAAAACTTTTCGAGCAACTGATATGAATAAACTTTGGCAGTAACATTAACGAAGGGCTTATTTTTCTTCTTTTATTTTAGATTAATTTAATTTTTCCAATTATTCTATGAACATTTTAATTGTCTATCACTTTTTATTTTGCCACTGTACTTTGTCCTGTCATGTTCATGTGTAGTCCGTTATCACGATATAAATAAAGATGGCCCAAATTCGTTTACTTCATTAGCCTAAAGTTTCCATGGGAAAGGAAATAACTTCTCACTGTTCTTGGCGTCCCTGCCGTTGGAATATTCTCGTCGGTTCTCCCCTTTAACATTCTCTCTGTCCATCCCCCAATACTCCTATTTGCTCCTCATCATCCCCCTCCCAGGCTCCTCTTCTCCTCCCTTCTATGCCTTAACACCTCCTCTCCCTCCCGTTTCTTCCCGTTCCCCCGCCAAGTGCGCCAATGCCCCCCAAGCCCACTTGTACCCGCCGCCAGACCCCTCCGCTCTACTGCGACAAGTCACCCACTCCACTTTGGTTTCTCTCTCCATCTTAGCATTTTCCACTCTTAGTGCCCTTCGTCATCCCTCTCACCTAGCTCTTCCGCAGGAAGTGCGTGTATCTGAGACGAATGTTCGAATTCCATTTCATTTTACAACTCTATAATGCTATCCCAGTGTCTCAGTTATGTCAAACATCGAAGTTTAAATAATAAAGCATCTGGGACGTTATTTCAAGGATCCTTTCTTGTCTTTTCTCACGTTGGTCACGTCCTCTTCTGTTCCTGAAACTCTGAATATCAAATCTTTTTAACTACGTTCACTACAAGGAATAATCTGATTCTCAGAACTACCTCACTCATAAAATTCAAGTCAAAGGTAGCAAAAAATACTCTATAAAATCCTTGGTTCTAACCAAAAACACTTGCCTAACATTCAAATTCTCTATTTAGGGTCCTTCTTGCATGCAATTAAACACAGGCATGAATGTGGAGGAGGAGAGTTTTGTAAGTGCTGCTTACCCTGGAATGACAAGCTCAAATAGCATTATTTCATTTCCAAATGAGACCATAACTTTAATTTTTACATGTGCTTTGTCTAATAACTATTCGGTACTCATTGACAATCTATTTTCCTACCATTCCCATCTTCAAGTCACCGCCAAGATTTAATCATGTGCAAAAACGCAATTTTAATATATTCTTTGACATGAAATTATTATATTAAAATGGGAATAGAACGCGATTGTTTCTAAACAAATTACTGCCAAATTCTAAATATTATAAATCATTAATAATGGCTTCATCTAAAATTTAAAAAGTAAATATTTTAGCGAAATATTATTTATAATTTTGTCAACACTACGCAAGAAGAATCACGTATTAAGCAGCTACATACATTTTTCGACTCCGAAAGAAATATTGTGTGTCAAAAATAAGTTATTTCTTGACTTACGCTAATGGACAACGAACCGATGTTTGATATGCTTCATCTGTGTTATTCAGAATATTCGTGGAAAACAGGGTAAAGGGTTTCGGTTTAGAAATGTGATGAATATTCTGGTGGACAAGCAAGAGTGTTGGTGCCAAAAAGTGATTGTATCACTGCACATTTGATTACATTATAATATGATCGGCATGTTGGCATGGAGGTATTTAGTTACTTGATCAATGAATCAGAGAAGTAAGTAATAAATTCTGGAAAGTTTTCTTCAATAGGAATTATTTAACGGCTAAATTAATTGCAAAAATATAGCAAGAGATTGGGATTGATATGCTAAATTAAAACCGTCACGGGGATAGTAGGCGGATTGAAAAATCCTCGCATCAAAAATTTTTCATGTGTGTCGCCCATATGCCCGGAGCATCGAGGCAGACCTAAGTTCGTATTCTCGGGAAGAGACTTGTTGGGTGGCATTCCCTGGGTGCTAAAGGCGTTTGGGGCAGACACCACTCTGCCGTTGTTGATGCAGGGACGGATGGGAATTAAAGAAGTTAGCGTGAAACCAGCCAAGTGCCGAAACAAACGAGCAGTCCATGAGCTGATTGTTAAGCGATAACTCGCTTAGCAAGCGTCGGAAAACGCCGAAAGCAATTCCCTGCTTAATCAAGCTACCCGGGAGTGTTTTATTTTTTCCCTGGTCCCCTTGGGAGCGAGAATTAAGTTCATCACAGAATGGGTACCAACATGCATGCAACCAGTTCATCATCGGCATCCTCGCAAAATTTGTCTCCAATAGAAAGGCCATGCAGATGGCGCCATCGATCGCCACCATTGGACGTCGGTCCCTTGTTAAAACGTAATTTTTGAAGGGACTTTCAAATAGTTTTCTTCAAATGCACTTTGGAAAAAAAGCAGAAATTAAGAATATCTACTAGTTTGTAGAACAGCAATTCCTAGGTGCTATCATCTAAACAGATAATGACCCAGAAAATCGTAGCGCAATACTATAAAAGCTATAAAAAAATAAAACGATCTTATTTAAAATTGATTTATATTTACTACGTAAAATATTCACTTAAAAGGAACCTATTAATTTCGTACATTACATTCCAAAATCGTAACCCTCTGCCTCTCATAACCTCTCATTTCAACAGCAGAATACTAATTTAATAAATGCATCGGAACTTTTCTTATAATTGGTCAGTTAATTGTTCGCATGAAATAATTTTCCAATCCAATAGTAAACTTTATTAATAATCCTATTGTACAGTGTATTTATAATAGTATGCACATTTATTTTTCCATTATGAGTTTTGGAGAGCTATAAACGAACCAAATGTTTTTACGAATTCCCGTGCATAGTATTCGCGAAACAATCATCTCAGGGCGCCACAGTCCACGAGGTTAAAGCAACATTGAGGTTTGATTTGAGGTTTTTAACCTTTTTCAAAGATACTAAGAGTGACTTACGGATGACCCACTGGTGCATATACATATGCGAAAAATTCACCATTTCGTCTTAGTTTTCCATTAGTTTTACATAATAAGGCGATAGTATTTTTTACCTAAGATCAATAGATAAATGCAGAACTTACGCCATATTGTACATCATTGTGAGTACATGTCATGCATAAGTGAGTACATCATTTTGTACAAGTAGTACTTATGTATTTATAATTGGCCTCGGGAGAATTTTTTTAAATTTTATAGATCAATGTCAACGCAAAAGGAATTCCACCTCATTATCATTTTCGTGCTGTAAGACCCTTTCTTGGCGTACTACTGATCGATTATGGAAAACCAAAATGGATATTGGGAATTCTTAGATGAGCTTGCAGTCGCTAATGAACTGCTAAAACCTTTAAATTGTGAATATAACCAAGCTGGGATAGGAATGTTCCTTGCGATCAACTTATTAAATCAAATAAATATTTTCTCAAAACCAGCTAATATAAGAGAATTAATAAATTAGCCATTTTCCAATTTCTGCATAGAAAACCTTTATTTCAGCTCAGTCATCCACCATCATTTTCATAAACAATTTTCATTTAGTTGCTATTGAAAAACAACCAATGGACGGAAAGATGAGGTACGAAATGATGGGGGTTGGTGGAAAACGCCATGCATATTGAGATAAGGGAATTTTTAATTTATTGACTCTTCAATAATATTAAAAATAAATAGTTGAAAATAATAGCCCGGGTGGATGAAAAATCCTCTTTAATATTGAATATAAAATCAACATTCACAGTAATCTGCGAATGCACCACATTCTAGAAAAATAGTATATTGAAAACTATTTGTCCCTTTTTTGTTTGACACTGAAACTGATTTAAAGTTCATCATACCTTTCTTCTACATTTATCAAATGCATGAAGATGCAAGGGGATTTGTGCTAAAGTTAGCATTTGGCGATACGAGAATTCTTTTCACGATAATATATTTTGGTCCTTTACAATTAATAAAGCATTGGCGACGGCCAATTAATATTGTTATGTAAAAACATTCTTTAAAAATAATAATTTAAATTTCGGCAAAAAATATATATGATAATGTGATCTACTCAAAAAATGAGTTTTCGTAGACGATGTTCTGCCAGTGAGTGACGCCTTCTGCATTCACTGATTTTTAGTGCGCTAAACTCACATTCTCGCTCTATTCCAATGCTAATAAACCTTTAACAACCATATCTACATCTATGTAATAATTGAGCGATTGCATAAGAATTGAAACAAAATTTAAGTAGGTTATTAAAAAGCACGAATGAATCACTTTTTCAGCTAGAATAACTGAATTGATATGATTAAACATGGCCATAAATTCGAAAAATTTTATTTAAAAAGGCCGATGATAACTTTATAAGTTTTTTTTAGAGACTTTACCTTTAATGGCATTAAAATTAGCTCATTTTTATTGATTTCCAGGGAAGTTTAATTTTAAAAGGCTTGAAAGTTGTAACCCGAGTAAAACGCCATAATTCATGGGGGTAATAATTCACATGAGCCATGCACCAGTTCCGTATTCAAAAGTAATATCCGGCAAACATGAATTGTACCCCGACTGCTGAGTAAAAATTATTTTGTTGGAAAGTAACGCTCCCAGTGACATGATAGCAATAAAAGAGAATGAAGAGACACTTTGAATTCACATGAACATTCGTCATTTTTCTACTTTGTTAATTTATGCACTTTTGGTAATTTAAAAAGGTAACAGTCTGGAGAGATATTAGGCTGGTACAGTAAAATGATGACAGAACAAGCTTTCCTTCAAATGTTTTAGCTTTCTAATATATTGTTATTTTGGCAATTTTCTTTGCCCCAAGATTTCTATCTTTTGCTTTTCTAACCCTTCAATTGAACATTATCATCTCGTTCTTTACACACACACA
>LYUA01002262.1:167670-184829 GCA_002093875.1 Calopteryx splendens | reverse complement strand
TTTTATACAAGAAACGTGTCGCTCCCTCCTTTAAATTATAAAGAGAAACCTTTCTATGGTCGTACAAAAGGGGGGCACACAGTAAAAATGTGAATTGTCAAATAAATAAAAACGGAAGTTAGTCGAAAGTAGGATTTCTTCCTGAAGAAAGCGGTTTATAACATGACGATATCTTCAACCCATAGCAGAGCTTGTCGAATGAAATGAGAACTCCTATGAACTCGTAAGAACTTAAAAAGAGTATCTAGATCTCTGGGATTCATTATGGCTAATTGGTCTGATTATTTTAACTTAATGTTAAGCATTTTGGTAAAATATTTTCGTGAAAGAGATATTATATTCAAACGGTTATACCTGAATTTTCTTAAATAATTTCTTGTGAAATTAGGGCAACGCTCTTTTCAAAGATTAATAGGTATACCATTTGTACGAATTATCAGATTTTACAATGCTTAGCAATGCATATCTTCATTTTTCATTTCTGCATTCTCCGACTTCACTTAAAACTCATAAAATCTTTCTAAAAACGAACAGAGGAAGATCTTAAACATATCACAGAGCTTCAATAAATCTTTGGAATGAATAATAACTTTTTATTAATAATAGTCTTAATATTCTCCTTGAATGAATAATGAAATGCCATATACGTCGATCTCTTTCCCTTAATGCAAGACTTAAAAATTGTCGCCTTCATACCATTCAGTTTTGACATAGGAAAAGTATTATTTGGGTTTTTTTTTAATTGCTCATCGATCCTCTCCCAAAAAAAAATAACCGTTAAGACGAGGGTGGATTTATTAATTTTCGTTCACTAAATTGTGCTTGACTGGCAGAATATTCACAAAAAGAAAAATTGACATTCACATCTCCAAGCGATCGAACTGTTTCTATCCCACGGTTTTATCCCACTGAGAGTTTCATAATGCCCCGGATTTGCCTCCCCCGAAGGACTCCCCCCACTCTCGCCGGCATGAGGAGAAAGAAACCGGGAGGAGACGAGTAAAAGGGAGAGGAGAAGGAAGAGGCGAGGTTGGATGCGGACGGGGCACGGGGGGGAGAGATGGGGGCGCGAAGGGCTCGAGATTTAAGGGAGTTTCAGGGGCGACGGGGGAGGAGGTGGAGGAGGGCTTAAGAAGAAGGGCCTCCCTTAACGCGTCCCTTCCCTTTTGCTCCACTTCCTGTCGGACAGGGATTTCAAGATGGATTCGCCGCGAGAAGAAAAGGTAAAGATAGGGCGAGGGAGGGGGGGACCGGGATCTTACATAGGGGTGGAATACAGTACTGGGAGAGGAAGAGGAGGGGGATGGCGGAGGAGTTTTGAGTAAGGGTGGGTGTAGGTGAAGCAGGAATGACTGAAGAGTGTGGGGTTGGGAAGGCGGGAGGATAAAACTGGGGAAGAGGGAGCGAAGATAAGTGAGGATGTCATCCTCCTTATATTTGTCCCCTTAGAAAACTTCGAGGAAGAAATTGTGAGATTTCTTTTCGGTGGAGGAAGCCGTGAGTTTGAAAAGACGGGAGGAGAGAGAGGGAGTCACCACGACAGAGATTTTTCCGAAAGATTTCCGAGGGCTTTCTTATTTTTTCCCTTATTAGGAATCATATTTTTTTCTTCCTTAAGGACGCGAGTTTGGGAGATGAACGCCGTGATTGCTTTTTGGGATTTGGCATTGGAAGGGAAGCTGCAAAAGGCCGAGGAGGCGATGGAGAGGGAGGTAATGAGGAGCAATATCCAAGAGTCATAAAATGGACTCAAAGGAGCCTTGCTCCAAGTTTTGAGAACAGTATCACAGTTTTGAGTTCAGTACTTACTACAGAACTTGATAAACTCAGGATGATAAATACAAAATTTTTAAAACATCGAGAGTAGACACAACCATCAACAGATATCGTGATATTCGTGTCTATCCATGAAGTGCATATATTCGTACTTTGAAAAAAAAGAGCAATAAAAAACGATGCCCAACATTCGCAATTTGAATTTTATGAACTACCATAGAAGTAAAAACGCTATAATTATTTTTCTAAAAAATATCGTTTATATTTTTTATGAATTGAATTTATAAACGAGAAAAGATATTTTAGGAACATAAAAGTTTTTAAATCAACTCGGCCTTACGTAACCACGCGTTTACAGCAGTGATTTTAAAGAGAATGAATTTTTAAGTCATGAAAAGGTTAAAAAAATAAATGCTGCACAAAATACGAATCTTTTCATCCTTCGTGAATAGTTGCATTGACTGTGGCCTAGTTATCGTAAACAGGTTTTATTGAATGAAAAAGGTAAACAAAACTAAATGCAGGCCTGGAGAAAAAATGGAACGAATATATGCAGAAATATATTCTAATATGATACACAGGTTAGCTGAGGAAACATTTTGAGAGCTGCACGATACGCCCACATTGTGGCGTGGCCTTCAAAAAATTGGTAATATACTTGATTTCTTTCAATCAAGAATGATCACACATTTTTTTATCCACATCATTTAATGTGAAAAAATTCAATTTTATGTTATAATGTTAACTTTGTGCGTAACATATATGTGGTACAAGTTTTATTGATTTGACTCAGTATTGCGTCAGCTGTAGCCATTACAGGTTGAAACAATGTTTACTGCAACTGTTAGCTTTTCAAGAAGGTGTCTCTTCAGATTGGGGAACAGGAAAAGATAAAGTGGGCGTAGATCTGGACTATAAAGAGGACGAGGAACAAGCATCATATTGTTTTTCGTTAGTCATTCAACCTGAACTCTAACGTCCTCTTGTTCGGGCATGAGCAGTCTCGGAGATCACCGCTGACAAACACAGCACAGCTGCAATTTTCTCTTACCAACGATTTGGTGGCACCAGTTTAAATTTTCAATATTTCTGATAAGGCTCTCAAACATTACTCGACGATCTTCTCTCGTAATGGCAGCAGCTGTGCTAATTTGTACTTGCGTAAGAGCAGTGACTGGAGCTCCGGGTCCTCCTTTCTTTGATATTTATTGTCTCCCCTCTTAAAAAGTTTTTAATCATCTTCTAGCTATGCTATAGGGAATAATACTCTAATTTTCTATGGCGGAAGCAAAATTTCAATGGAGCGTATTGCTCTTCGCATGTTGCCTCCATCGTTGCCGTAGGTGAACCAAACATGTTTCAACGTGCAACGGCTGCCACTGACTCAATACTAGAGCCAGATCAATAAAACATTTATTACATATTCATTGCGAATTAAGCTAAAAATTTAACATAAAATTAAAATTTTACCTGATAAATTATGAAGAACCCTCTTATTTTCGATTAGCATATTGGCTTGCGTCACTTTTTTGAATTTATTCTCCTTCGACGGTAGCATTTCAAACAAATTAAAAGAAAATTCCGTCAGCAACTTGGAAAGCACGTGTCTTGACATTCCTTTTCCTATTCATTCGTAGATTATAAATACTTTCAAAATTGGTTTTATTTGTTGTAGTTAGCTGATAATAAATATGATTACTGCTGGCCTACCACGGCGAGGAAAATAGGGAACTTGATTTTTCACCATTTACAGCATTTATGATATCTTCCGCTTCAGGCTTACCCTCCCCCCCTCCCCAACAATGATTGGACCAACATCGCCAACATATCACCAAATTCGCTGCCGTCTAAATCTCTCCCACCATTCCCTAAAACCGATACCAGCCTACATAAAACCTGGATTTTCTTAAACTGTACGAAATATTTCATAAAATATGAAACCCTTTTCCCAGTCTTTAATTAATCTGTAAAGGAAAATTTCTCATTACACTCACAAAATTTACCAAATCATATAATTTCGCTTTAGATCCCGATTCGTTAATACTGACTTTCCACCATGTGTCCCTGGAGCCGAATCACCAGAGTTGAGAAAGCATTAAAGCCCAAGACAGGATTCGAAGCTGAGACCTTTGGATTATCTGCTGAATTGCTTTACTCATTTGACTAATATGGCTGTAAAATAGAGCCTTCTAAAATAGTGTTACGTGATTTCAGTCTTAACAAAGGCAGAATTTTAAAGCCTTTACCTGATAGGATTACTTACCTTTAAGTGAAGAAAAAGATAATTCGTAATACATACTGGACTTATCTTTTTTCTCATTTCCTAATTGCAATTTTGTACTTAACATGTTATTAGTATGAACGAATGAATGAAAATAACGCCATTGTCTCTGAACTCTTAAAGAGATAATCAATCGTATAATACCTCTAATGGATGAATATTGGTTTCAGAATGATTAATTTCAATGATAAATTGTGGTATTGAAAGAAAAAAAATTTGCATGGAATTCTAAGTAGTTAAGCCCAAAAACAAAGGGAAATTACCTCAATGTAACTCATAAATACTGCATTGTGAATAATACGCGTAAAACCAAAGCCGGAGACACAGTAAATCTTTTGAACACCAGCGAACCAAAAATTGAATAACGCAGTGTCGCAAAAATGTCACGTCAACTAAATTTGACATCCAAAAGGTCGACTATTTAGTGCTGAAATGTTTTTAATATAAAATGAAATTCTGACGAGTGACAAAATTATTTTATCATGGTTCAAATTGTCACCAGACATTCTCCTAAAGACGTTCAATAGATACTAGTTAGACGCTTTTGTTAACGTTAAGATTCAGAATTTACAGTAGCTCTACAGTAACAAACTTTCATGTTTTAATTATAAAGAAGGCTGATTTACATGTAAAATGAATTATCAAACATATATTCGCATGAGCATATGTTATCCCAATCTTCGGATTTTTACTTTTCCGCATAACATTAGTTAGAAAATTTTTGCTCTCATTACATTAATTATCGTTTTAAAATATTTTAGGAGGATATTTTACGTAATTAACCTAACATAAAATCATAGTTTAGACTACGGCATTTGGCATAAAGTCCATTTTCAAATTACTTACCCTCATTTCCACAAATATCAAAAACAGTGGAAAGGGTCTTAGCAGCATTGATGGTTGAGAGGAATATTTTATTTTCATCAAATAATTCTGGCAATGAGCTTTTCATAATTTTATAAAGGGTTATTGAAAAATGTACCCTGCTATAGTTTTCCGACGAGAAACAAGCATAGCCCACAGTAGGATCTTGATGAAGTTCCACAAAAAAACTGTTTTCTACACAAAACGGATAGGTCTCTTGAGTAAAACGTGCATGTAGCTTTTCGTGATGTTGCATCGCATCAAAGAGAACTAAAAACGTTATATTTGAAAAAAATTCTAACTTCTCAGTATTCTTATGGAAAGGGGAAAGAATTCCTTATGCAGCTGTTAGTTTACACAGATATTTTATTACTTAAAATATAAAATACATTTTTGATAAAAACTTCAACGTTGATTTTTAAAGGACCTGATGTGTACTATGGACAGCTTGCTGAAGTATGTGAGTTCACTAATTATGAAGGAAACGATGGATCAAGTGTTAGTAACATCGCAGGAAGATTCCTTCACTTTTTGCTGAAGAAGATTTATCAAAGGATGTTGCTGGTTCAATGTTTATGACATCACGGATATTTATGAGTAGATTAAAAAAGCTGAAAAGTCATAAAATCAAGTCATGACCGTAAATTATCTTTGCTTTTTTATTTTTGGATTAAAATTGAATATACACCTAACAGCTATACATTAATATTTATGCAAAATCTTTCAGACTAGTATCTTAATACTTTGAAGATTTCTCTTTGAAAGGGAGTGAGCATTGTGATTACAGGTCATAAATAAGGAACTGTAGTCACAGAATATCGCCTGGGTTGTGAAAATCACGAAACAATCGCATGATGAGATATGAATTGACAACTTTAAGATCACCTAACAAAAATATTATTTGACAGTAAAAAGGCGTACAGATTGAACACAAGTGATAAATTTATAAAATACGCTGATTGAGCTAAAACATATTATTGCCATATTTTTTTATATTCTCATTCACTACTAGATTGTTTTATTTAATTTTGACTCTGGTTTGGATAAAATTAAAGGACAAGTTATATAGAAAAAAATTGAATTTCATTAAATGAATTTCGCTGTGCTTGATCGTAATATAGGGTGTAGATAATTCGTATGCCCCCGCTAAATCTGGGACGAAGGGTCAGGATGAGCGTTTCCATCAGTTTCGGTGATCACTCAAAGTTTCTAATGGTAGGTACCCAGCTCCCTTTGGCCATAATAGCTATATTATCATTCATCAATGAAGCAGTAGACGAAATGAGGGATTATATTTGCAATCAAGACAAAGAGTGGAAGTTAAAAAGATCCAAAAACCTCCGCACTTTTATTTATAAACAATGGAATTAGCTTAAAACTCATCATACATGCAGAACACATTCCAAGTACTTGTGATCAATGATAATAATTTCCATATTATAAATGAATTTTCCCCAAGGATATGTTAAAAATGCCACTCGACAGAAAGTTGGATAATTCACGTTCCAGCTCGAGAGACGAGGCATATTGTACGGCAGATGGAGATCGCTAAACAGATAATCGTCCCTGAAAATGGGAGGACGGAAGGAAGGAAGAAAGGAAGGTGGAAGTTGGAAGTAAAGAGAAAAAAGGTTAGAGACAAAGGGGAGAAGGATTTTTTTAAAGATAAAGTCTTCCTTCCTCGAGGATTCCACGTTAGGTTATGACGGCTTGGGTTGGGGTAGAGGGTTGGAGGAGAAGGTTCTCACCGGGACGCCGCCCGTCCGAATAGCTGGAAGGGGTAGGGAAGCAGTGGGCGCATCGGGTCAGCAGGGGGATGTTAGGGCGAGAAAAGGGGGGAGGGGTGGGGGCTGAGAGTGGGTGGAGAGGGGTAAGGAGGAGATGTGCGGTGACAAGGCGCCCACGCTGGCACATTAATTATAATGACTTCGGCTCTCGAGACGTGATGAAAGGGGAGGAGAAGTATGGTCGGAGAGGTGAAGGGGGAAGATCACGATATGTACCTGGGAGGGAGGAGCAGAGGGTGTTAGCCTGGAGTAATGAGCACGGGAGGGGTCATTACGCGGATAAGAGTGGCAAGGAGCGAAGAATTTAGTACTTAGAATGCGGAAGAAAGACTGTGATTTTTGGAATAAAAATAAATGCCGCCTTTCATAGTTTTCCTAGTGCTAGACTCCTTGAATCCAGGCTCACGTTTAAATCAAGATTTTCTTACGAATTACGCCGCCGTGTAGAGACGTCTGCACAAAATAAGCAAACTGGATGTTCTATGCCGCTAAAACCAAACATCCCAGATTTCGGGAAACTATTTCATGAGTATCAGCGGTTAAAGATAGAATGGTTTACAGGGTTTCCCACACACCAAACGATTTTTTACCTTTGAGACAGGTTTTTAAAATTTTATAAATCCCAGCATTTAATTTATAATTCAAAATCTTTGAATGGGATTGAGTGTATCTCATTTATCAATAAAGCTGGCATGCCCTAAATATACATATTCTCTCTTTCTCTTCAACTTTACGATGACATATTGACATGCAATAATTGTTGACGGTTTTCTTAAGTCAATAAGTTCGAGCTCAACGAAATAAAATCGTAAATATTGAAATATCGTATTTTAATCATTTTTAATTACGGTTTTCTACCGTAATTATCTCTACCCAGATATTCACTCATTGTGCATTGATGAAAATAAAGCCGGGATAATTAATGGCGCCTAGCATATAAAATATTTGTTTGTTCTAATCTGATCTAATATTTCAGTAAACTTTAACACTCAATATATTGTGAAATGACTGAAATATTTCTATTTTCCATAACCCGAAACTTTCAACATAGGTATATGTTAAAAGTAATTAATATTGTTTGTTACCTTCTTTCTCATTCGAAGATAATTACTGTCGTAAAAATGATAATTTTAATATACTGATCATTGATAAAATTCGTCTAAACACATTCAAAATTATTTACTTTTTAAGAAAATGTGAAGCAATTATAATGAAAGTTCGTTTATTTTGATGAAACAATACTCACTACCAAATACGAGCTGAAAAAGAATAGAGTTTCAAGACTGAGGAAGTTTTATAAACTACTTGCTTCAAATTATCGAATGGGAACAAACAGATCCTCATACATATCATGGATACACAACATAGAATCATAGAATACACATCATAGAAACTATGCAGGCACATTAAGTGTGTCTTAATAGAACCCTTACTCCACAACGCCCTGATTTCACTATAACATCCCTTACGATCGGTTCCCGTCATCAGCTTCCACATTTTTTCCATAGAAATAAAAATCCAAAAATATCTTTGGAATCCCTCGATCAGATTATCAGACCGATTAATGGAACCCTCGATCAGATGATTATTATGAACACCTATCGTATCAACTGATTTGAGCTAGTAGTGTATAAAAGATACTGCATGGTTAAGATGATCCGAACAAACAGTATACCTAACTCTGTTTACGCTCAAAACTCATTTAAAGCATGATTACGCTTTATGCCACCATGCTAAGGATAAATTTGGCACACCGTAGCCGTTCGGCAACAATAATGAAAATCGCTTCCATTAAAAATTGTTTTAAAGCTAGAAGATTATTGAGAAGTGCATTTTGTTTTTTCCACGCAAATAATAATTCACCGGAAAGTTAACATCCGATTTCGACAGATTGTAACTTATTTCGTACCCCGTAAGCTTGAAAACCGATGATAATCAAAGTACATTAGATGTACTTTCTTATTATTCTTATACTACCGAAGAGATAAATCAAAGAATTTTTAAATAATTAATGATTAATTATTGCGTCAATAATAAGCATATCCTGGGATCCGTAATAAAAAATAAGGAAAATAGTAAATAAACGGTGTTAGTGTTATCGTAACTCATCATGTCGAAGATCGTAATAATACCACGCGCACGTTATGAAGATCATGATATCAAGCGCTATTTCCGTCCTAAGACATCTATCAGAAAAACCGCATGCAAAGCCAAGAAAGTAATTACGTCCCTTTTCCACTTAACACGTGATTGCACGTACCATTTGACTTAACATTGGGTGAGCCCCCTATCTTTATTCTTTTTACGCACCTGATTTAATCAATAGACCTACTGCGAGGAATTAATTCTTACTGTAATAAGTCACAATTCAAAAATATGGTATCGTCTAAAAGTAAAAGGCTCACGGAGTGCGGGAGTAATTTTTTCATCCATATCTAAACACAGAAATGTCAAATCTATGACTAAACACAGAAAGCATAAAACTATATTCAATAAAATTCTGCTGTGCAACATTTATTCTTATCATGATGAGAGAGCATAAGAAAACATTGCTGTTTCACAAAAGTACACTTTATATGAAAACTGGTCGCAAATACAATGTACTTTTATTGGAAGCTGCAAAGTTTTTTTAATACGCTCTCTTCATGAAGGAGTTCCACCAAGAGACGCCAACAACGATTGCATAAAGATATCAATAAAACCATGTCACGGATGGCGTGGTGGAACTTATTCATAATAGTATACGTTGTTGCAGTTTTCCACTAAACAAAAGCATTTACTTGACCGGTTTGCATGCTTTTATATCATTACCATGAGATAAAAAATTACATAAAAGCAGCGAAACCAGTCAGGTATAATTTTTTTAAATATAAAAAAAACTCAGCTATTCTGCCAAATCCAAAGAGAGAATATTTTTTTTGGAGTAAGTTTCAATGTTATTGTTTTTGAAGACGGAAGTTTTTTTCGACAATCGTCTTAAGGATCACAAATATTTTTTTTTCTTTTTCATTTTATCGTTAAAATGATTTTCACCTACTTACCAAAAGTTTGTAGCTGCCCTTCAAGCTATCCTATTTCCTGCATGTCTTCATTTTTTAACAGTCCCTGGCACTTAGTTATAATTGGGAGACAATTATACAAATTTGCAAATTTGCTTTTCTACATACACACTTTTTAGTGCCATATTAACACTCGTCTCTCAAGTAAGGAAGGCCCTAAGGAGTCTCCTACGCCAAAACTCATGGGGTATTTTGAGGCTCCTTAGAGGCCCCTTGTTTGGGAGTGGACTCTTAATACGGGCCTTAATCACGACCAGGTTTCGTTGCATGGTAACATCTTCAGGTGAAGATGTTACCATGTAACGAAACCTAGTCGTGATTAAATAGTGTGTATGTGGAAAAGCAAAGTTTGTCTCCCAATTATTATAATTATGGATTTCCAAGAAGTAAAGCCGGAAACAATTTCTTCCAATACTTGATTCTGGTTCTCGGACTTTCTCTGCACTTCCTACCGCACCGTTCTATTTCTCGTTAGTCCTACCGTACACGGGTCGTTTCATTCCGGCCTTCAATAGACCATAACCCTTTTTCCTAAGTTTGTAAGCACCTAGCTTCCTCCTTTTACAAAGTGACTTCCGAAAGCTACTCTTCTCGTGCACTCGCATGATTACTTCATTTTTCACCCTTAGTTTTCATAATTTATTGCCAACATTTTCTGCATCACTACATTCATATCGTTTCTCGTCTTTTTCCTTCTCTTGCTGCCACTGTCCAAGTCTCACCACCTTAATAAATCGAATCTTATTTATAATTTTTAATGATTTTCTATTAACAATATATAAATTCCAATCAGTTTTTTTCCTTCACAAATGAAGCTTTTTTTCATTTGCTTATTATATTACCTCTTGCTTCTTCCATCGCTGGTAACCACGCGCCTAAAGAGCTAAATTTTCCACCTCTCCAGTTTTTCCTTCCATGATTTCAATTAGCAATTATCATCCTCACTTTTTATTATTGCATTTATTTGGAAGAGGTAATTTTTCAGTCTCTTTTCTAAACAGGGCAGCATTCTTTCTCTCCAAGTGTAGATATGTAGGCCGCAAAATATTTCCTTTCTCCCTGAATGCGTGCAACATATCTCAAGTTTTCCTTTCCCTCGCCTTTTCGAAGCAGGAATAAAAAGTAAATTTTTTATTTTTTATTTCTAAACACTCACATGCTCGAAGCTCATGGTATTGCAAACTTCAATCCGAAATTGAACGTTACTCTGGAATGATGTAGTCTCTCGAATACTTTGCCACCCGAAGATCAATATGGGGACAAATTGACCTCCAAGTTGTCTTACTCAAAAATATATTATCCCTGTCTTTAAATCGATAAAAATATAAAAATGATGAACTGCTGATTTTCTGTGTGATCATTTGGTTTCCTATTACTTTCAATAGCTCAGAGATATAGCCGTGAAAGTAATTTTTACCACGCCTAGAGTAAAATGAATGTTGCTGAAGAGTGTATTTTTCACCATCCCTTATAGAAAGTAGGGCTTCTCTCTCTTTCCCACTTGATCTGGCCGTGCCGAAATATTTTTTTTTAATCCTTTGAAATCCCTATAGCTGCTCAAATAGTCAAATCTCTAATAAAAATAATCTCTCCGTAACGCGATATAGGTAAGTAGTTCCTGATATCTCATAAACAAATAAAGGGATGATCTGCGTGTGGTTCAATTGAATTGAAGTTCCAAATTAGCACCAAATATTTATTCTACGATTCTATAAAACATAACACTATTTTGAAAGAAATAGAATATTTTTTTTCCTGACCCAACATTAATTTGTTTATAATAATCATTCTTGGCATTCCATTAGATCCATAACTATATTTGTTTGTTTCATTTCTTCTACATGTATAATACTCCTACGAATTCTCTTGCCTCCAACGGTATTTACATGAAGCTACCTAAAACGAATATAGAGAAAATTAATATAGTCCAGATTGAAAGGAAATTAATCGCAGATTTATGTGGCATTCCAAGCGGTACTGCTGCTATTTCTGCGTGCAACTCTCTTTATCTCTCAAAAATGATTTGAACGGGGAAAATTGCTCAAATGGCATTCTAGCAGTGGCATTGCGAAGGGTATTACTTAGTATTTACCAGTATACTTTTTAAGTATTATAGGGTACCTATCGCAAAGCAATGCCATGAAATTAATATATAATTCAATCAGGGAGGTATATCCTTTTTTTTGGTCATGAAGAGACAGAAACCTATGAGCTGCCCCAAATATCACAGAGCGTTCTTCGCGCACTTTTTTTCAGTTACATTTTTGGAAACTGTCAATCATAGTTTCTATTGGAACCAGTGCAAATTTTTAAAATATGGCAACTAATTTGTCCAATTTATTTAAATTAGTTTAAAATAATATTATTTAATCCTTTTAGTAATTTTTTAAAGCAATGTCTTAGCTTAAAGTCTTCATTTCCAAATCTCCAAGGTCTTTTCCGCCATCGTAAGATTGGTATATTTAGCGAAGATTTCATGAAAAAACAGGAGAATGCACAACTTTAGCTTGATAGAACTCCGGACTTCTGTTTTTGATATTTCACATTCTGCGAGATTCAAGACAGGATTCTTACGTGACATCATTTCAAACGCGTTCTCCAAGAAAGAAGTTGGTAATACTGGGCACGACCGTAATGTAGGTATCTAAAATTGTTCATTTTGGTAGGAAAAATGACCTGTAATATAATAGAATATAAGCATAGAAAATAACGCAATTTAAAAGCTTTCTTAAATTCATTATTATAATTATCTTCGAAGTTTACATCTTCCAGTCTTTTACTTATCCGTTTAATATAAGTGAAAGTGGTTGTCTTCACTTTTGAAAATATTTAATATACCTCTAGTTATGTTTAAATGAAATAAACTAGTCAGTTTTCACACAATATTTAGTATCACTTCTAATATTCATGGACGAAATGGTAAAATTTGTGTGAAAATCAGCCTCTGTGTCTCACTGATTCATTGAATTTACTCATTTGTGCGTCGGCGTCAAAACATCAAAAAGTAACTTTAGGATTAGATTGAGCACTTTATTTTTGTGATTTGTGAGTAGTTTTACGGATGAACGATGCAAAATAATTATGTACCATTATTGAAACCAACCTAAGTTTGGAAATTTACATTCGCAGGACCTATATTAGATGCCATATTAGAGAAAATAACCTATCAAGCGGAGTTTTGGAAAATGGAGCTATGAAACACTCTTAGAAACGTCCTTTTTCTCGTAGTCGTTGTCAATCATAGCCAAAATACTGTGAACGTCTGGGGTTCATCTCAGAAACAATGATTCATGGATAGATCAAAATGAAGCGGTATATCCACAATATATCGAATGAAGAGACGTTAGTGACAAAATGAAATGGCAGGAAGATGAATTCAAACATCCAATCAATTCGCATGCACAGCATAACATAAGAGGTAAACTCAAGCACAAAAAGATTCTCTCCTCTAAAAATTTCTTCCCGTCCTTTTCCATGCCTGGCCAATTACACCCTATTTCACAGGCCCTTACGGAGGCTTGCGGTAAGTTGTAAGCACGATCATTATGCTCCAAAGAGGCAATTTGATAATGGAAATAAGAAACGACATTATTTATGTATTGACAATTTTTTCTTAGAAAATCAATTAACCCAGATTTATATTGATTGCAATACATTCAGGGGTGTATGCATGGCAAATAATATTATTATTTATAGTTAGTATCAATTTATGATGTAGGTTTTGAGCCTCAATATAAATTGTTTGCGTAATTGTGAAATCCCAAAACACTCATTAAGAGTTTGAATATCTTTTTAACTATAATATTCGTTTCATCATCCACGGTTTCCAATCTCATGCATGGCACTTTCATCACCTATAACATTCATCCCTCTTCTTCCTCGGTAACCTAAATCGTCTCTTTCATATCCATTTTATCATTTCTGCTACGTATAAATATCATCTTTCTGAATAGTGATAATGATTAATTTATCAGAATAATATTTAAGAATTAATGTTTACGTAACCCCGTGATCTATCTCACGTATTATGTTTAATGTTTGAAATGAAGTTGTCCCACGTGGAATTACAAACAAATTATTATTTTAGGAATGCTTTGAGCACATGCTATGCATAGGTATTTTAATTTTTGCGTTTGTTTGATGTAAACAAACTGTACTTCTCATGTCTCTGCATAATCGATGTTCAAGAGCACTGGAGTAAAAAGAAAAATCTTTGGACATATTTCAGAAATACCTGCCCCGCCAACTACAACAACGACCACAGCAGCGCCGACCTCTCCGGCTACAGTGAGCACTCACAAAAAGAAAGGTAAGCATACACGCTCCTGCTTTTGTAAATTCATTATTCCCGACCGTATGAAATCCAGCATGAGTTATATAGAAAATATTCGAGGTTAATTCATAATTGAAATAAGTATTTTGAGTTTCAGTAATTGAATTCCAAACTGAACTGCTACACTAGAACCAGTCCTCTTCTGTTTTATCTTTCAATTTTCTCCACTTCCACCTCTTTTATTTCCAGCAAATTAATCATCCCTATCTACCTTCCTCTCGTGCCAACTCTATATTTTGTTTCCGTGCTTCTTTCTCCCGTGGCCCCCTTCTGAGCCCTTTATTCGTCACAACATCCTTTGCTCTCTCTCCCTCTCCCTCTATCTTACTCGTGCGTAGAACGGAAAAAACAGAAGTCCAAATTCCGTACGAATATGACAGTATGTATGTGTGTGTGTCTGGCACCTGAATGTATTCTGTTTTTTCGTTTTTAAATTGGAGTTCCTTGAGCTGGACAACATTCTAACCAATATCAATAACTGTGCTGCCCAATCACAGCCATCAATTAGAACATCATTTTTTTTGGTTCTGATATACTTCAGATATTGAATTCACAATTAATTTCCGTTCTGTGCGACATAGCATAGAATCTTAGGTTTAAATTGTCGTGGTTTGAATTTTCCTCCAAATCGGTACCCGAGACCCTCCGAGAAGGGGAGCTTCCACACCTTTCTAAGAGAATCACTAATTTTGGGTTTTGATGACTTTTTAGAGTGAGACGTGATAATTTGTCATTGAGGTAATTTTAAACTACTTGAGACCAAACGCTTAGATAACCCTGTCCCATTTGAGAACTCAAGCTCTTTCTTGCCACTATTATATATGCTATGTAGATAAATGAATTCTATATCCTAAGGCTTGTTTGGTATCACATTTACTTTTACGTATGTCAGAAACAAACCAGTGTGTCTGAATTGACTCAGTATCCTTATTATTGGCTCTGTAGGCGTCTATACAACACCCATACATAACACACTTTGTTTCAAAAGACACAAGTAAAGCATAAATATATTTTGTTTAAACGGTTCTTCTTCATATTCTCATACTTTCTACCTCCTACAGGAGATTAAAATGATTATATTCCTCTTTATACCCCGCTTATTCAATGTTCTCATTTCTATATCACAATTGAGTCCCACTCTCACCAGCGTAATCTAATCTCGTTACTTTTCTCCTTGCCCACATCTCAAAACCTTTCTATCTACAATCACCCTCCCACCCCAAAAACCAGGTTTCCGAACTATGCAACACTATGCATTCACGAAATAACAATTTCTTTATTTACATTTCCTATGCCATTACTCAAACTTCCTATTATCGTTTCCCTTCTCCCTGCACATACATCTTATAAGAAATCAATTCTACACCCTGTGGCCTTATCACTTTCGAAATATTGTCATGGTATTCTTCTCCCGTTGCCATTAGCAACGGCTATATGATTGTCACCCATCTCTCTACATGACTAGCTACAGCTCTCACTTCTTCATTTCGATTATTTGAACGTTTTATTTATATAAAGACTGAAAAATTCCCTAGTTGCGCGATTTTCACCCACGGAAAGAGAGCCTAATTATTGCAATTATAATAAAGCAAGTTTATTTAAGCATCCCCACTCCAAGAGCCAATTTTAACTAATGACTTTGGTGTCCTTTCCATTTCCTAATTATTCTCCCGCCTTGGCTTATTTCCTCCCTCCCTTCCATTAATCCTAGATAAAACTTCCTCGGCTGTTAATGAAGTGATTCCGATTCTGAATCCCTCTTGTCTTCTCTAACATGCCTTTATCCCTGTCTCTCGAACTCCATCCATCCTAGTCTCTCCTTGTATTTTTTTCATTCCGATCCTCCCAAGTTTTCCCAACATTTTCTCTCCCTATCCACCAATGCTACTCTCACCGGCTTTACACTCTTCGCCATCGCTCTTTCATGATTTTTTAATGGCTATAATTTGCTTTCTATAGTTTTGCAATTCTTCATATCCAAACCCTAACCTCAAACTTTCACAACATTTCCAAACACGACAAGTACTTTTTACAGTACCTTGAGTGTAACGAAAACAGTCGTTGAGAAGTACGGAACAAGGGCACATATGTAAGCAAATGAGATCAAATAAAATAATTAAAGGGGCAAAAGACATCGACCTGTACGCAGGCTTTAGCTAGTTTAAAACTTTTCCGGCACAAAATTAGCATTGGAACTTTGATACATAAAACTAAAAATGATAATTTAAAAATGTTACAGATTCTTAGATTTGGTTGCGATTTAAAAAAATTTACTCTGTGGACATGTCTGGCACATCTTTTTTCATAAAATCCATTTTTATTCTTGACCCATCATGCGTATTATTTTCATCACTCAATCTTATTTTTATGCAAAACAGAAAAATCAACGGGTAAAATTTCCCCTCGCTAAACCTAACTTAGTGCATTTCGTTAACCGTGACTTACCAAAATGAACCAAAAATAGACCACAGTTTGGGTACCTATTGTTCTAATTTTAGCTAGTCTGCAGATCCATGTTTTATACAGCTGGACAAACATTTTACTAACGATTTTACCCTTAATAATCACTGCTGAGTTAGCTTAAGTCTTGCCCGACTCCATTATTCATCTACGTAGAAGCTCTTTGCATAGTTCTTTAAACCACATAAGGCTAAAACAAAAACGTTTTCCGAGTTCATCAACCTAATAATGTACTTTTTACGGATAAGTTAGTGAAATACTACGGTAATTAATAGGATTGAAGTGTAATACAAGTGATATAAATGGAGATATTATCTTTCACCAGAAAAAAAACACTTTGGTGATTGTTAAATTTTTAGTCTGGACGGTTGGCCTAGGAATCGGGTAATATTAAAATCAAAACTTTAACTTTATAAACTCTGTCCCGTCCCTCCAACTTTCTCCTTTCCCTTGTTTTGTGTCCGCTGCCTGCGCCCTTCTCGTATTCTTCACACACGAGTCCTCCCCCGTTTACTGCTCCATCCCCTTCCTCTCATCACCTGTCCCGTTCCATTCTTCACCCCTTTCTCCAACGTGCCCCCCCTCTCCCCCGCCGCCCC
>LYUA01002262.1:102449-114226 GCA_002093875.1 Calopteryx splendens | reverse complement strand
TTTGTCTTCATTGAACACGACATTTTTTTCATGATATATCAGTAATCAGAGCAATATATATATATATATATATATAACAATCGGTAAAAATAAAAATTCCAAATGTGAAGGAAAATACGTGTATTATGCAACTCTGTTAAGTGAGTAAATTGGCGTTTGATTCCTATTTTGGTACCTACGTCCACTTTAAATTATTAAGATTTTATTACCTATTTTTATCCCTATTTACACCATTTTTGGCACCTATTACTCTGCTGCTAAATTTCACTGACTATAAATCCGTCCTCTGCTTGTTGACCATTCTTTGAACACTCGTATGTCTAAAATAAATGTCAGATACTGCATTTGGTATCACTGCCTATACATTGACATATCACGCCACGAAGAAACAGTGAGAAATTACTATTAGTTTGAGTAATTTTGTATTTTAAACAGATTGTTTGGTAACAGTATTTACAAAGCATTTATCCTATGTACAAAACAAATGTTGGCACTTATTAGTCGGTAACTGTGTCAAAATATTGCTATTTACAAAATATTTTATTTGCAAATAATAGCGCAATTAAATTAAGCGGAGACCAGTGTCTATCCTACACCGATGTGAGTGTAATACATTTAAAAATTCATAATTGCATGCAAAAATGTTGTTCCTTCTAGACTATTTCTTTAAAAACCACCAAAAATACCAACAGGGCTTTGTCCAGATCAAAAATGCCAACCCTATCATTACTTCTTCTGTTCCTTCAAAGACCTTGAAAAATGGTATAGAAGGACGAAACAAGTGGCTTCCAACAATGGCAGAGCACTGAAATTGGCCAAATCTGCAAGACGTTTCAGAGCGCCTCTTTCTAAATTAGGAATACCAAACTTTTCAGCTGTGTGGGGTGACTTAGGTGGCTTCAAACCTTAAACATGTTTCTTTAATGTTTCTTCATGTTTAAAGTACACATCAGACTTCGATTTCGACACATATATATTAACCATTCTTACTTTAAAATGGATTAATAAATCACATACTATAAAACCAAAGACCGCGGTTTACGTTGTGGCCATAATTTTTTTCTATTCCACCCAACTACATTAGGTACATTTTTCAGTTTACGAGAGGTATAGGCAACCCGCAACAGGAATAACTATTTGTACCTGTTAATCATAGCACAACCAGACTAGGAAAAATACTGAAATTTTAAAAATACCAAGTCCTGGTCGCCAAATAAAACTTTTTGTGAAAATCTTATGATTTACCGTCATCTTTAAGCACAAGAAACACGACACATTTAAACATTACACAGTCACAAAAATCGTGTTACAGGGTGTTCTATTCTGAAAATCTTTGAGCGTCAAACGATTTCTCTGTAAAATTTCTCTGTAAACGATTTCTCTTTCTTCAAGTAGGTAGTCCGCGCCACTGTCCTGAAACCTTCACGCCATCTGTTGGAACTCACTCAAGCTCGGTGAATGGAGGCTGTTCCTCCGTAACAGGGAACTTTGGAGAACTGTTATTTTGTGGAACTGCTCTTTTGGAACTGCTCTGTTCTTTCTGGGCCCATTTATAATTCTCAAAGGAGCGACAGCGGTCACAATTTGTTAACGCGTCAAATTATTCTGGTCAATATATACCACCAGTCTCCAAAACGGCGGGGAGGGAAACTGTCGGCGGGCAACAGTGTCCGCCGAAAATATTTTTTTTAATTATGTACATGAAAACAGAAAATTTAAAAAACCAAAATATTGTGCATAGACTATAATGGATATGTTAGGAACGTCATAATTCAGCGATAGTGGTAACTAGGTGTATGCGAGGAGAATAAAATATTAGCGGACACCTATGAATGCCTCTACAGACAACCTACTAATCTAATTGGGAGAAATTCAGATTGAAAAAGTAACCGATTTGCAGTGCACCGGAATTCCGTTTTGCATATGAAAAAAGGTGATGGGAAATGGAAATGAAAACTCTTAATTTTCTAGGCTCAAACTCATTAGCCAAAATGAATTGGCATTTATAAGCAATTAAAATTATTATAGCTGCATTTGCAATCCTAAAGACCTTATATGAACCTTGCCAAATTTTCCCACACCTCTGTGCACGGGAAAAGAATAAGTATTTAGGAAAGCATATGCCCCTCATCAATGAGTCAATAGATTTCGAAGGGAAAAGTGATTAGGCCCATCTGAGCGTGAGGGTGGACTGGGAAGTATCAGAAAATGCCTTTATCGTGGCCTTCGGGAGCTGGAAGACAACAAAATACTAAAAATTATTTATTGAAAAACCTAAGCATTTAAAGATAATTTTAGTAGCATATTCGTAATTTCTCATTCTTAATATTTCTTTCTTCAGAAACTTGTCTGTTGGTCATGATTAGATACCTCGCAATAATCCGTTTGCGTAAAAAATGACTTTCCCAGTGAGTCTGTGTATTTTTTTGGAGGTCTCTCTCGTCGCCTTCCTCCTCCATGGGTACCCATCTCACCAGAATTAATATTTCGTTGCTGCCAGCTTTTGCGCTCTGTTCTCAATTTCTTCTCTCTTGGTTTCATATATATTTTAAATTGCTTGAAAAATTGAAGTGAGGCCCTCCCTCCCTAGGGAGGTCTATTCAAATATAACGACGGTGGGAGGAGGAGTCGAAAGGTGGCCTTAAATTCATCACGTGATTAATGGACGCCCCCTAAGTGTCTCGGCGAGAAAAAGTCCTGTAGATGCTAAAATGTGTCAACTATTATTCTTTATTCAGACTTCAAAAGGCTGGTGAAGGCTATCAAAACACTTCAAAAACCATTCCCTGCTACAAATTCTAGGGAAAACAAGAAGCCCTTTGTTCCGAATTCTATGGCCAACTACTTTAGGAAGGTATATCATCACAACCTTCCACTTCTTCCGATTAATAAGACTTTTAAAAGGTTAGAACTATCTTATGAATTACTTCTAGTATCGAAACCCGAGTCGGGAAATAGAATTTACGTGGACTATACACATTATTATTTAAGAGTAGGTATACTATATATTTACTTTATGGTAATGCTTATTTCTCAAAGATGAAGTTTCACAAATTAAGACCTGAAAATTTAAGCACCAAAGCAAGCCATACTTTTAAACGCTCAGCCAAGTTTTTAATTTAAATTTTGAAAGGAAATATACTTCAGCTTGGTCTTTGTGATAGTAAAAATAAGGTAATACGGAAAATATTTTCTTCTTATTATTAACTTATCTTATTACCTCTTACGAAATGCCCTTATCGTTTTAGGGAAATCAATTCAAGGGAAAATTAAAATACCAAAAGGCAGTGAAATTAATCTTCAGTAGGCAGGTATATCGGAATGAATAGAATAACCTCTCAACATTCAGACGGCATCAAACATCTTTCATTTTCAAAGATTTCCATTTTCGCATCATTTAATCACGAGAGCCTGTCAATGAATGCCTCTTTTTGAATGAAATAAGGTGGAATCTAATGGCTGCAGTTACTTCCATTTCTTGATGTACCTACTGTGCAGCAATAAGGAAAACGCAAATATTTCAATGCAAAATTCCCACATCACTTATGGTTTATGAGGTATCAACAGAATAACGCCAAATGCAATTGCGGTACTTCATCGGAAAATCCCTAACGATGACGCAGCCTGTTTTCGGCGAAAATGTAATTCTTCGAGAAGGAGCATAATAGCACAAGACTTTTACAAGACCTATAAACTACATCTCAACGACAGCTCTATAGACACCTGAGCAGTAGCAAAAATGTACTCTAACTTTCCCAAAACTTTACCTCGCGTCGATTTTTATTGCAAAAAAATATTTATTTAAAGTATCGGTAAATATCAAAGCACCGGTAAACCGTAATCAAAGCAGAGATATTCTAATCCTCACATCTTTATCATTGCGAGATTTGATGCGTCACGCCTCAACTTATCGGTACCAACAAGCAAATTAAAAAGTAGCCAAATCTATTGGGCATGTCTGGCAGTCTAGGGCTACGAGAGAAAAACCGTTCCCACTGAATACTATGCCGATGCTAGGCTATATCGAGTCAAATTCAGACGATAAGGGATGGAGGAACTAGCCAGACACCCACCAACACCTTTAACTACCATTTTCGATATTCTGTATCCACTCATGCTTTGTCAAAGGAAGCCTGATAAACATATACTATAACACATTGTCTATTCCTTCAATGATAGGCATGTAATCGAACAAGGGATCGAAAAATGAAATAAATTGCTTAAGGAAGTCAATCTGTATACTTTATTCTCGATAAATTTTGTTTAAATATATTTTGCATGCCTTATTTATCATTTCTAATCTTAAACGGCTACATGAAATAAGACGCTGAATATATATAGGTTGAGTCACAAAAATACTAACAAAAACACCAAGATTATATTTCCAGTCACCTAACTACAAAACTGCTCACTTTGTGAGCACCTGATCATTGTGGCCCATTCTTCACGGTCCTCTACGAAAATAGTGAACAAGTAAGCTCGAAATCATGCGTACACTTGAACTTGTAATGCGAACCAAAAATATATTTACCGATCACAACGCCCGCTATCATTGGTTGGCATGCATATGGTTCGCAAATTGCGTACCAATGTACAAGTACAACCCAAGACCATCGATTTTAATTCATTAGAAAAATATTATATATCCCAAGCACAAGACGATGCTTGAAATGTCCTCTGAGCAGTAAATCCAACCTGCGATAAATCAACGTCAAGGAGATACATTTTTTTGGAAGGATGCAGCCAAGTCAAATTTGAAACGGATAAACGATGACAATATTTCAGATGGACTAGATAATCCCCGAACTACCCGCTTTTTTCCCGATAGTCGAAATCCCCGCATAATCCCCGTTCTTCCAATTGGTGGACACCCTTCATTTACGTATCAAAAGGTTTCGCCAGGCACCTTTTTAAGAAATATGATAGGGCTGAGAAATATTTTGGTTAACAGTGCTCGATTCACGATATTAGACGGCTTACCACCTAGAGAATTGAACTATGATGGGCAATTTCATTACATAAAATACGAACCGCGTTTCAAATCTATGAAAAATAAAGTTGGCCTCAAAGGGAAAAGATAAATCCAGATAAATTTTCTACCAAAGTGGCAAATAGTATAATTACAACTATTTAAATATATTTTAACTATTTAAATATATTTATTAATCGCGATATTTGTTTCAGTATAATTACATATGGTTTAATACATGCAGGGGAGAAAACATGTTTACATGTCGAGGGAAAGTAGTGCTAACGAAGAAGTAGCATAAAATAGATATTGACGAAAATCCTGATTTTGGTTAACTTCGGTTTTTCACATGTCTTCCGTTAAACAAATACTTCCACTAAACATCTTACAAAAAGCTCAACGTCGGGCCAATTTCCCGATAAAACAATTGAAAATATCACTCAAAATTCAATCATTCGGTAGGAGAATACTTTGATATATTTAGGGAAGCAGTTTGCCAGAAAATAAAAGAGTCAGCATTCCATCTAGAATATCAAACAATTTGAGATCATCATTTTACTGTATAACTAATAAATAATATTCTTAAATTTGAAATTAATTTACAATGAAAGACATTATCAAGCAACGAGGATACATAAATAGAAATCATGGGATATTGAAATTAATGGCACAGCGATCGTTTATCGATGAACATTAATCACGTTGCACACTCCACCGTTCACACAAAATGAGTGCATATGATAATAGTTTACTTTTTAACAAAGGAATATTTATCTTTTTGTTGTGTGTTTTTCAAAAAAGCCAAGCCCCTGTAACACGGTTAAAAATACGGGGCTCTGTCGGCCACATTCCTTTCCACAACATTGGTATATGAGAAACGTATATACTCACGTACTACCCAATAACCCAATGATTGGTTTTTTCACTGCTTCATCAATTTCATAAATAAAACATCACCATGACGACACAGCACAAGTATTTGGAGAAAGAGAGAAATTAAGGGTAAGGCCTATGGAGGTAAATATCGACAGAGGTGGTAATAAAAAGCCAACCACATCAGCCATCAACGAGACATGCGACATCTCCCACTACGAAATGTGTACTCGTTATCATGGTGAACAGCGTGCATGGTGGGGCGGCAAGATGGGGTAGGGAGTAATTGGCGAGCTTGAATGGCTAATCACGGACCGAGAGAATGCACCAAACAGAGTCAGAAGGTATGCGGCCATAAAACCATGGAGATACCCATCGCAGGACGGCCTCGCGGACAGCGAAACGCACTTTCGGCAGACTTCCGTCTCCACGATGATCTCTTATGTAATTAAATTGGACACACTCACTATCACCCTCTATTACGTATTTTTAAATTCTGCGCATGAAAGCTATGTCCCTAACTCATTTTGATCGTGATATTTTTGTGTAATAAAACGCTTTAGATATTTTATCATTAATTTTTAACGCTAATGACTACAAATTATTTCCCTATACGTACAAACAAAGCTTAGAGATATAATAGTGATCGTTACATAAGATTAGGATCCCATTGTCCTTCTATAGAGGGTTAGGCAGTGTCATATTTATGTCGATTTATGTTTTTTCATGGAAAGATAATATAAATTATCCAACACTGCAGTAGTCGTTTAATACTCTTCCTTTAAGTTATCAAATACAAAATCTGACTACGCCATAATGGCGTGTATAATATGCATGCATTACCAGGCATACCTAAGACCACGACAGGCAGGCTATGCCTGAAGCTACCTAGTTAGCTCGCTGGGTTGCAGTAGGTGTGAAATACGTAAACGCACTAAATGACTAAGCAGTGAAAAATAAGCGGCGGGACCTATAGGTGAATAGGTCCATCCAACGGTAAGCTACACCTGCCAATGGTTCTCATGACACCGATGAAGATACCGAGAGTTAGCTGCTGAAAGATGCAAGAAAATATGCCTCTAAATACTCGAAAAAAGGATGTGTAAAGCCACCATGACTGTACTATGTTTTTGTGGATGAATGAGTGAGAGGTGGATCCAAGGATAACCTAATTTTAATGATTGAAGAAGTGAATGTACGCGTACTTCTGTATGACGAATATATAGCATTGCTGGCTGCGAGCACACAAAAACTATAGAGCCCTGGAGAACTTCAGCGAGAATAGTATTGGAAGTGGCATCCTAAACGAAAGTACGAGTTGTTTGATAAGGGGAGAGGGAAGAATGATTGCCTTTGTTCACTTTGGTGCTGTTTGTGAAAGACGGTAAGACGGATAAGGGGGATAAAAGGGTGTGCAGGAAGGTCATTGGTAGTACATGCAAAAATATTTTTGTCTAAGTAAGCAAAAATGACAGTGTATTCAAATATACTCTGCCCCAAATTAGAGCATGAAAGCGAAACTTGGAGAAACTTACCAGGATAAGCATAAATTTCGATTAAATCCACTGTGCATGGTGTACTTGTGGAGTGTTGACTATGTAAATAGGAGACATAAGGTGAGAAATGAGTGCGTCACGAAAGAATTCCGTTTGAATGTTCAGATAATAAACAGGTATGAACGAAGTGTTCAACTGTTTTATTGAGAGAATGTATTAGAGTCAACACACTAAACAGATTAATGAGGGAAGAGTAAATGGTGTGAGAGAGGAGTCAGACAAATAATGTCATAAGTGGATGCGGTCAAAGAGAGACTGAAGACCAGTAATATTAAAAGTTTCAGTAACAAAAGAGCATGCATGGAGCAATGACTGAATGTAGAAGAGACAAAAACGGCAAAATCAGTTACTTTGTATTTAAAGAATAATTCACTACTTCGCGATCCTCATCATAATGAAATATAGGTAGTCCTCAGCTCACTTCGTGGTTGTCTTTGGTAATGAGTGACCCTCGGATTTTTTTAGAATTGGCGTATTTAACGTGTTTGACTTATACTCATCCGAAAATGAATTTCGAAATTTATTCCTTTCGTTATCTTAATTTTAAGTTTAGTCATTTATAACAATATGTTTTATTTTTCTCTGGTCTCACTTTCTGCTTTTTAATAATCCATTCCGAACTGCTCGGTCGAGTGCGACCCCAGATACCGGGGTTAGCTTGACCCAAGGTCGCACTTACCACGACCCTGGTTCGCATTTACCCCTGTGGTTTGGGAAGAATGATTATTACGGGGAAAAGTCGGATATAATTTTCGTTTGTCAGCCCTTAAGTTGACTTCTTTTAAAGGTTGAAAATTTCACAAAGTGAAACAAAGTGAAATTTCACAAAAATTACTCCCAGTCGATTACGTGTTTGCAGGTCCTGCGTCTCATGCATATGCATCACAAGCAACAACTACGTACGTAATATCGTCAGTATAAAATTCATGACTGTTAGGTTTGGCATTACGTTTTAAAAATTAGGTATATATCGTAAATTTGCACACTTGTATTATTGACTAACTGCCAGAGTCTGCTTCCTCCCTCCTAAAAGCAGATAATAAGAGGAAAATACGATAGCAGAAAACGGGTCTTTCGGCTGTGACGAACGGTGCCGTATGGCTCATTTGAGATGGCCTATCAGATGCTCCAGTGGTCCATTCTTTGATCGTGTCTATAGAACGCGAACCTCTCACCTCCCATAACAAATCAAGATCACCGACCGACCTTATTCCAAAATATTCGGCGCAGATCTTCAATCGCTCTTAAGGAAACGTAAATAAGTGTAGGTATCGCAATGTCGGTTAAAGAAGCGTGCGCTGTCGCTCGCTCGTGTAGTATGATTACCTTTGACCTTGTTATCACTGCGATTTTCAGTGAAAAAATTACAGGTGCATCAGTAAATGAATTACTATTTTTCCAGGATAACCTGGTTCCCGAAATGTGATACACAGCTTAGAAGAAGCTGGGGGTGCCTGCAGGCGTGACCCGGAATCAAACCCTGACCCTCCGAGTAGTAGCTCAGCCCTCTACCCATTGGACTAACGGGCCCAATCTAGGATAGAATGGTGAATGAATTAGAGGAAATAAGAGCGGTCTACAACGACAGTGTATACCACTCTTATTGTATTAACACGATAGCTGTAGCGTAATGTGCGAAGAAGAGCAGGGGAGATCAAATTATACATTTGTTTTGAAGAAATAATATTAAAGATGAATAAAAGCTTCATGTAAATGTCGATGATCATGTTGAATGACAATAGGTGTCACCCGGAATCGAACCCGGGCCCTCCGGTCACAAGCCCAGGGCTCTAACCACGACTACCACCCTCCATTGATATTCAATACCGTACCAAAATTAAACTGGATGGATGATCTGAAAATAATTCAAATGTGTAATTGTATATTTTAAAAATTATATTTTCTCCCGATTGGTCAAATATTAATCGCATAATAAAGATTTAGAAATTCTTGAAATATGTTTCGTTCAAGCCCGTTTAAGAAACTTTGAGTAGAGATAAGTAATTGAAATTTGGAATGTGGATGGACGAAACCAAAAGATTATTTCTTTTGATTCGAGTTATCAAATATAAAGTGGCCGTTACTCCCCCGCAATGTCGTCGGTCAAAATGAAACCTCAATTAAAGATAAATATTTGGTAATATACCGGTTAGAGTAGGTTTCTGATGGTCACACAATCTCAACCCTACAATAACACTTTCTTAATTTCCGCATATTTTCTGCCATCCGCATATTTCTGTCCACTTCATTAACTCTCCTCTCTTTGTAAAAGTTTTCTTACCTAATGGGAACGTTCTTTTAATATCTTTACCACATTCCCTACCTTCGTCCAAAACACTACCTAAATAGCTAAAATGTTCTACTTCCTCGAGCGTGCCTTCTCACTTTAATGTATAATTTATGCTTTTTATGTCTCGCTAACCTCATTACTTTCATTTTCTACTCATTTATTTCTATCCCATACCTATCACACTGGCTCTATGGTGAGCTCAGCAATGACTGTTACTCCTTGGCTAATTGGGTAACTAAAGCTTGATCGACCGCAAATCTAAATAATTTTATCTGTTCCCCTCCAACTTTCACTTCTACCACTATTCCTTCCCTCGCCCCCCCTTAGCCCACACCCCCACAATCATTAACATATATTAATATTAATTAAATAAATTGCCAGCGAGAGTACTAAAAGACCGCGCTAATATTAAAAAGTCAATTTCTGAAGCATTGTCCCCCATGAAATCAATCATTACTCCTATCTTTAAGATGAAAAAACTTAGCCCCAGCGCCTACCAACCAATTTCATTAATCAGTACTTTTATTCACGGCATTCTAAAGTCAGGATAAAAGAAGAGGCAGGTGGACGCGATTTTTTTTATTTTGGTTTTCCACACGGTTCCGCGCGTATATCTTATATATAAACTAACAGAGAGCGGATTAATTAAATTAAACACAATCAGAAGAATCGAGGATTTTCTTAACGGTCGCGCACAAAGGGCAGTATTCGACGGCTCGCGTTCCGACTACGTAAAACTAACCTCATGGCGTCCCTCAGGGTAGCGTTAAAGAATTGTTCCTTGTTTAAATAAAAGATATCAGTTAAAAAACAAACAGGAACATAAAACTATTCGCCGATGATACCATCATTTATAAGGAAATAACGAGACACACTTATCGTGAAATACTTTCAAACGATTTACGTAGTATTCGATGATAGGTGTGCGGAATGGGGTCTAAATTAAACACGAAGAAATGTACGGTACTGCAATCCTTAAAAAGGAGAAAAGGCGAACAAACGTACGCACTCGGAGATGTTCCAAACAGTGCTGTTGAACATGTAAAGTAATTACTGAGGGTGTCACCACAACAGAGGACCTTCGTTGGGGCAAACACGGGAAATATATGCGGTGCCACCTTGAAGAAACTAAAATTCGTAAAGCGCACAGAAGGATAACATGGCGAGGATAAAGTAAAAGAGGCATACTATTTCTCGTTAGTTAAACCGGGCATAGAATATTCTGTGAGCATATATGAGTCCAACTAAAAAAACATTGATTCAAGGATTAAACCAAATACAGAGGAAGACAGACCGTTAAAAACTTATATGAGGGTTCACGAGCGTCACGGAATTTTTGCGTGATATGGGATGGGAATCACTAGAGAATCAAAGACCCAATGCTAAATTTAACTTTTTAAATAGATTATCAATCGTGTGATTTTGAATGCGACATAGAGGAAGCAATCCAACCCCACACTGCATATGGAAATTGGACAATGATGATAAAATTAAGGAAAATGCTTTTTGTCGAGCCAATAGATTAGTCAATTTTTCCTTCGAACGATCCTCGACCAGAATACAAGGAAAGGAGAGCAATGACAAGTGAATCCATACCCCCCTTTATAGACCACCTTTCTCCTTACCTTTTATTCACGGCTGTTGTCCTAACACCCCATGCCACACTCCTTTTTGGTGCAAACAGCCTCAAGAGCAACAAACATAAATACACTACTTTTTGACCCTTGGTATAATTTGTACCAAATTTTGGCGCATGAAAATGTTATGATCCGTCATATTAACTGTTCTAAAAATCGACGTAACGAAAACCAATCAAATCAGTCCATTATAAACTATCCAGGTGGCCAAACGGCTCACCAATTCCTCGTTTCGTAATCATTTGAAGATTTATCAGGATAATTTTTCACTCATGGAAGGAACTTTCAGCAGATTGAAAAGAAAAAAATCCTTCAGGAAGTGGAGGAAAAAGAGCATGAGTTGCGTTAGGAGTGTTTCGTTGACGTAAACGAAAGAATAGCAGGCGAGACGTTAAGAACTGCTTCGCGATAGTGACCGAAGTACGTGTCTGGGTGGGACGCACATGTGAGAG